>VDFB02167438.1:0-22742 GCA_007258455.2 Sequoia sempervirens
CCACTTCCTCCATATTATTCTCTTGATGAGGGATGATATTGAAGTTTTCCACAATTAATTTGAAAGTTTTCTCATACACAATGTTCTATGAGGTTTCCTTTTCCCTGAAGATTATATTATTTTGTTCCTTCCATGCACCCCAAGCTATATAAGGGAAAGTAAAATACCATAATATTCAAATAGAAGGATTCAAAGAAGGAGCATTCCACTATAAAAAAAAGTCTTCGATGGAACTTGGAAAGACCCATGATAAATTCTAGAGATCCATAAACCTACCCCATATAGCTTCCACATATGGATAGTGAAGAAACAAGTGGTTAGCAGTTTCCACCTCTTCTTTACACATGTAGCATCAGTTAGGGATCTGGATATCACGCTTGTAGAGATTGTCTACCGTGAGCACTTTATTCTAAAGAAGGATCCAAAAAAATATGTTAACTTTGGGAGTCAGATGTTTTATCCAAGCTTTAGCCCAAAAAGTAGAGGGGGCATGAGAAAGGGACAACAAAGAGACAGCAGAAGAAACAAATTAGCTGCCCTAAGGGTTAGCAGTCCAAACTAAGAGATCATCTTGTTGACTCGACCTCAAAGTGGATTGAATCGGAACAAGATCCGAACTAATCTGGTGCAGATTCACCCAGCCTCCATTTCTCCAATAATACTTGACATGAGTTCCAAAAGTCACTTTGCAGGTATCAACCCATTTATTAAACCTTTCATCAAAAATTAGGGGCACCTTCAATAACCATCTATCTTCCCAGAACCTAGCTTGGTTCCCACTTCTTATGCTCCACCCAAATCCTAAATCCATAATCTTTCTCCCTCTAATCATATCATTCTAGCAAGTTGATCCATGAGGCATGTTTGGAGAGCCCAACAGAGCCTTAAGAGATCTAATATTAGCCATATATTTTCTCTTTAAAATATTTTTCCATTCTCCATTAGATGAGAAAGCTCTCCAAATTTTCTTAGCAAGGAGCATCCTATTCATAATTCTAATCTTTCTTAGACCCAGACCTCCCAGCCTTTTAGGTCTACAAACAAAGTCCCACCCAATGAGAGACATTATTTTTCTTTCTTCAACACCTGACCAAAGAAACCATTTTTGGATTTTTTCAATAGCATCTGCATATTTGGCAGGAATATTAAAAAGACTTAAAGCATATATCAGAAGGTTCTGAAGAGTGGATTTTAGGAGATGGATTTTACCTACTTGATTGAGAAAAGTTCCTTTCCATCCAGCAAGATTTTTGTTGAACCTATCCATCAATGAACTCCAAAAGGAATCAGGAGGCTTAAGGCACAAATGCAAGCCAAGATAAATAGAAGGTAAGGACTCCACTCTGTACCCAAGAATTCTAGCAATCTTATTCTGTTTGGGTTCAGGAGTGTTGAAGAAGAACATAGAGCTTTTCTGTCTGTTAACCATCTGACTAGAAGCCCTCTCATACTCATCCAAGATTTTTTTTCAGATTCCTAGCTTCAGCCACTATAGATCTCCCCATCAACATGGTGTCATCAACAAACTATTGGTGTGAACAAATAATATTACTAGAAGAGGGCCTTAGTCTTGCTAATGATCCCTGATCGACCAATCTTTTCAATTTTCTCCCAAGACATTTTTCCATAATAGTAAATAAGATAGGTGAAATTGGATCACCCTATCTTAAACCTCTGGAGTTCTTAAAGAAACACAAGGGAGACCTGTTCACCATGATAGAAATGGATGCAGTAGAAATGAGTTGACCAACCATCTGAAGGTCTATTGCTGAAGCTAAATGTCCTCATGATTTTTAGTAAAGAGTCCCAGTCCACTCAATCATAAGCTTTTAAAATGTCCAATTTTAGGATCTAAAGCCTTTAGTTTTAGATTCCACAAGGGAGTGAATATTCTCATGGATAGTAATTTTAGAGTTGAGGATCTGCCTTCCAGGAATGAATCCATTCTGCTAAGGGGAAATCAGGGAGGGAAGAATAATGAGAAGCCTAGAAGTCAGAACTCTAGAGATAATTTTATAGAAAGAATTACAAAGGCTTATAGGCCTAAAAGCTTCAAAATCCGTAGCTCCTGGTCATTTGGGAATTAGGACCAGGAAGGTAGCATTAAGTTCCTTTAGGAGACTCCTTGAGCCAAAGAACTCTTTAACCACATTCACCACATCATCTTCAAAAATCTCCTAGAACCACTAAAAGAAGAACATAGGAAACCCATCAGGGCCTGAGGCCTTGTTCCCTTCAAACGAAAATACTGCTCTCTTAATTTCTTCCCTAGAAGGAATAGCATCAAGCATTATGTTGTCTTCTTCCCTAACAAGTTTAGGGATGGCCTCTAAAAGTTAATCTTTCTCTTCATGATTGACTCCATCATTCACACAAAGGAGATTACTGAAGAAAAGGATAGCTTGTCTTCTAATGTCTTCATCCTTATCAAAATGGCTTCCATTGTAATCAATGTGAGAGATTCTATTAGAAGCCCTATGTTTTGAAGCAAAAAAGTGAAAAATATCTAATGTTTTTATCACCAGCAGAGAGCCATAGATCCCTAGATCTTTATCTCCAAAAATCCTCCTCTTTGGCTATTATATCATGCATCTTCACAAGTAGTTCATTTTTGTTCACCCTATTATCAGCAATGTATCCTTCCTTCTGGATTTTTTCTTGTATCTCCATCAATTCTAGTTGTAACTCATACTTGATACCAAAGATATTACCAAAAATTTCTTTATTCCACCTTCTAATTTTGAATTTGACTTCCCTCAGTTTCTTCGCCACCCTAAACATAGCAATCCTAGAGATCGTGATATTCCACCATTTCCTCACCTCCTCAAGAAGTTGAGGATGGGAAAGACACATACATTCAAATATAAATGGAAAATTCATCTTGGCCATTATAGGGTCCACCATAAAACTAATCAGAAAATGATCAAAACCCACCCTAGAGAGAGCCTTTAATGAATAGAAATAATTTATAAACCATTCATCTGAAATTAATGCTCTGTCTAATCTAACTTGAATCAGGTCCTTACCAATTCTTAATTCAATCAACACCTGGTTATTAATGAAGTCCAAAAGGTCTGTTCTGCTTTCTAGATTAAACTGGGATCCTTCGAACTCACTTTCCTGAAGAGGGGTATTACAATCTCCCATTACAACATAGGATTCATTAGTAAATATCCTGCAGAAGGCAGCCAACTCAAGCCAAAAGGACATTCTAGCCCCTTTCCCATTAGGATCATAGATATTTGACTAAATCCAACAAAAAATATCTCTGACATGGGTAAATCTGGTAGCCACATGATTTGAGCTCTCAAACAAAGGTTCCCCTTTAATTAAATTCTGATTCCAAAAGGTACCAATTCCCCTTGAGGCACATTTTGAACTATTACCATGGACTCCATGCAAAACTTAAACATCTTAATCTTTTCCACTTTTTCTTTAGGCATTTTGGTTTCTTGGACAAGTAAAATGTCAGGTTTATGGTCCCTAACAAAAGTGTGCAACACATCCTGGTTATGGAGGCTATTTAACCCCCTTATATTCCAAGACATGATCTTCATATCTTATCACGAGAATGGAGTTTACAAATCTTAGGAATGGCCTTCTGAATACCATCCACAATATCTTGAAAACTGCCATGCTCTCTCAACCATTTTGCTGATCTTCTTCCTTGGTTGCTCTTTGTGGTTCCACAATTTGCCTTAGCTCTCTAGTTCTAGTAGAGACTCCACTTGGAGTGTTCTATTGTTTTTTTCTTCTTCTTTTTTCCTAGTATGAGAGTTGACATCATCTTTGTCCATTTCTTCTTGACTATCCAACTCTTTTCTTTACTCCAAGTTCTTATCTGATATCCCCCTTTGATCCAAGGGAAGGGTGTCCATCAACCCATTATTAAACTGGGTCGAATTATCACTTGAGAACTCCAAAGTATGACTCAAGTCCTCAAAGGTATCCTTGAAAACTTCCTGAGAGTTAACTATTTCTAGAATCTCAAAAGACTCTCGGCTAGAAGGAAAACTTCCTCCAGAAGCAGAGGGAAAGAAAGGAATCTTGATATCCAGAGATAGGCCCTGAATAGGGATATCATCCAGGCCTATCTCACCAACCTTCTTTCAATCTGAGTCATTCTCTGGGGTATTAAGAGGAGATTCCCGATTCACCAAACCAATTCCACTATCATCCCTATCAAACTCTCCATCATCCTTCCCTCCAGATTAGATCTATGACTTATTTATTTGAGGCTCCTGGAGGCCCAAATCTACCAGAATCTCTGGGGCTATCAAAATAGCTTCAAACTTCTTGCTCTCCAACTCTCCATTGGAAATATCTTTGATATCTTTTCCGTCCCCTTCAGGATTCTTTTTCTAGAAAGTCTTCGGTTTGAGATGGGGTTTCTCTTTTTCCTTGCTAGCATTGAGTGGGCATTTCTTCACCTAGTGCCCAGTTTTCCTACACTTAAAGCAAGCAAAAGGGATCAATTCAAACTCAATAGTTTGAGTCCAAGTACCCAACTTTGATTGAATATCAATAGAAGAAGGGAGGTCAAAATTTTGGGACACCCCCACATAGATTCTAGGAAACACTAGCCCTTTCCTTTCCGTTGTCATTGGATCTATTGAAAAAAGCTCCCCAAAATAGTTAGTGAGGCTGCTGAAGACATCCTCATTCCAGTATTCCAAAGGAAGACCAGGAAGTCTAGCCCATGCTAGAACTTTCTAAAAATTGGAGTCTAAAAGATCTAGATTCGAAGTCCATTTCTTGAGAGCCAAGGAAGATTTTCCTATAACCCAAGGATCACCAATCCTTAGCCAAAATCTCCTTCTTGTAGGTAAACTCAAAGGCAAAGTAGCCTTTAGGAAGCATTGCTACATAAACTTTGTCATTGGTTCTCCACTTATTTTTGACAAACACCTTGACAACTTCAATATTTGGTCTAGGGACCATAAACATTCCTACCAGCGTAATGTCCATTAGGGTAATATTATGATCAATGATCGGATCAGGGATAGAGATGGAAAACTTACCTCTTATTGAATCAAAGATGTTGAAAATTGGGGGGAACACCGATTTACCATTAGGTTTAACTCCAAACAGAGAAGACCATGGTTTAAGTTTAGCACCTTCCCCACCAGCAGCCCCCACCATGTCTTTGGTCTTTTCAACCTCCTATCCTTTGTTATTCCAACTAGGATTAGCAGCTAGGACAACCTTCCCTAGGTCCACTAGAATATTTTTCAGGGTCATTCTCTTTTGAATCCTCCCTTACCTTGCTTTCTGCTTGGAACTCGCCCGATTCGCCTATGAATCCTCATGGCTTGCAACTCCATGACCTGCTCCAATGCTCGAAGATTCAAAATCTGCTTCTCCCACCCATGCTCCTTCTCCGCTTGTCCATGCTCCAAATTTACCGATAGAGGGGATTCATATGTAAATAAAATTCGAGAAAGTTGACACAAATAGCCTATTGGCTAATTAATTACATATTTTTATTTATGTTTTATAAATAAATTAATAATTAATATTTTTAAATAATTATTTTATTTTAGTTTTATTTTTTATTTTAATAGCAATACAGAAATAATAAAAATATTTTTAAAATTATGATAAATAAAAATAAAAGCTACTTAAATATTTTTATATTTATATAATTAATTAGTTTATTTAAGAATTTCATTCTATTTTCTTAACAACTATTTTATAGTTTTTGTTTTTCCAAATATATCATAATCATCTTTAGTTTTTTATTATTTTTTTCATTTTTATTGTTTAATAGTTTTGGTTACCATGTTCACACTATTAAACTCCACTCCTTGTTGCCATTGTAGTTAGAGGGAGAAGTATTTAGAAAAGATAATTTTTGATTTTACAAGAATTTCTTTTAGAGCAAGATTTATTTAGCATTGACTTACCTCTAGATATAATGAAAAAACTCAGGAAATTAGTGAAACAACAAGAGGTCAAGAGTTGTAAGAACTCAAAGAAAAATTGTCTAAGGAATCAAGGGACAACAAGGAACATAGGAGGGAAACTAAAGGAGAAACCTTAAAAAATAGTGACAAATTATAGGAACCAATTATTAAGTAGGGAGGTATTTTTTCCACAGTGTCAAATTATGGAAATATTGCTATCCGAGGATTCAACCATGTAGTTTCCAGTCAAACTCATTGACCCATGTTTCATAGTAGTGGTTCAACAAGAACCCATCTCTCATGATATTGAATGGTCCACTTAGCACTCATTGCATCTAGGAACCTATTCTTCCACCAATGGAATAAAATCATATTAAACCACCCATCTTTGGCGAGGATACAAAGGATACAATTGAACAAATGTATCCTAAACTCCAACTAGATATAAAGTGGAATAAGGGATAACTAGACTAAGCTTTATGATTTTTTAGAACCTTCAGGAAAGAAGCACTTGCGTGTTGCATGAAAGAGTGTCCCTTACACAATAAATAATAGGTAGGAGTATAAGAAGAAATCTTTAGAAACTTCCAAACTCTCAAAATCTCATTAGATAGTGTTAGTAAAATAAGGAGAAATAGTCTGAGGGAAAGGAGAAACCACAAGTGTGATTTCAATCAAATATTTAAAGGATTGTGGAGGAAATTTGAAGAGACACTTATTGAAACAAATATGTACCACAGTTTATTTCTAGATTATTACTAGGGATCCGAGTCATATGTTGGTGGGATAAAATTTAATACATAGAGGTGGTAGAGTTAACTCCCAAATTTAACCTTAGCTGAGGAGAGTGAATAATTAGAAAAATGAAATAAAAGAAATAGAGAATTTTAAATTGGATTTAGAAAAAATTAAGATAACACAAGATATTTTTAAAAAAGGGGAAAACAATAAGGATACTTCACCTCTATATAGAAATAAAATATAGTGTTCTTAGTATTCAAATAAAGCGCTGAACTTGTGGAATCAATGAATGATATGAAAAGGGAGGAAAAGAGATGTAGCATTAAGGTTAGATGTTGTAAAAACTCATAGAATATTGAAAAGTGTTTATATGTGATTTGTGGAAAAGGAGATGAACACAAGATTAATGAAAATCCCTCATTGTTATTCTAGTAAAGGGGTGAGTGAGAGCATGAGCAATGGTGAAATTAGAGGTATGAGGATAATAATCACATCCAAAGAGGGATGGTTTTGGAAGATTAGGAACTACAAACACAATGAATCCATAGTCATTGAAAGATAAGCGGCAATAAAAGACATCATGCAGTGCCTTTTTAAAACATATCTAAGAGACATCTTAAGGAAGAAGTAAATGTATATCTATGAATTCACTTACATATATGAACCACATAATAATAGTAGATGTAGAGTAAGAAAAGAGATCCTAAATCTAAAAAAGTAGATAAACCAATATCAACTATTTTCAATTGCCCTCTACATTAGAACAAAAACTAACTAGGGTTGATGATTGGCTTGCTAGTACAATGGAGAGACAATCTCCTAGGGTTTGGTCCCTTTGAGTTGTAAAGAGGATAATTTTAATGTGTGTTTTAATAAGCCTAATTGACATAAACCCTAGATCTAAAAATATAATTTATTACATAGAAGAAAATTAAAACTAACGAAATAAACCAAGATCTAGAAAATGATGATAGAGGAACTCGTGACTAAAAGTTGAGCCTGACTTGTAAGGACACCCTAGACCAAAGAAGGATCTTCGAAACTCTAATGATGTATTACAATTTTATTTGTGTTTTCTATAGCGGCTTGCTGATGAAACCTTTAGATTATAACTACAAACATGAAAAGAGGGGGAAAGGTTGCCTCATATAAGGCCTTGTCTAAGTTAAAACCTGTTTTGGTGTTCCCACCTCTACATACAACAAATGATGATGATCAAGAGGGAAATTCCCTAGGTCAGGAAAAGGCTAAAATAACAATTGACTAAAATGAAAAGTGACACACGATAATGTAACTATGGTATCAAACCCTTATCAAAGTGATATCCACACCGCAAGTTACCACCAAATTTTGTTTGATGGATGCTTGAATTTCTTGATACACTTGTAAGAGGTTAGTGCACAAAAAATAATAGATTTCTATAACTAGCATGTAGAGCATAACTCAATACAGTATGGGAATCATTGATCATAATAGAGCTCCTTGTTCAGAATTGTATTCTTCCTTTTACTAATGCCTTGCAAACGTGATCTTGATTGATGACAGTTTTGTGAAATGATGCCTATTCTATTCTTGAATTTCCTTGACTACTTTTTAGGATGCTCAATTGATATTCAAATTTCCTTTTAGTTTCATATGGTGGAAAATACTTCTATTTATATGAATTTTTTTATCTCCCACATAATTATTTATGAAAATCTAACAAATGAATATAGATTTGGGCATGTGCAAGAAGTTGGGTCCACAAAATGTTCGTAAAGTGGACGTGTTTTCCTTGATTTTTCAAAATTTGTCATAGTTGGACTGAAAATTTAAAGCACTTACACATTGAGTCTTTAAAAATTCTAGTTTTATGAAATTTCATATTTTTAGTCTAGTTTCCAAATACTTAATTTATTCTAATAAACAAATTAGACAAATTAAATTTTAATAGGCATGTATTTAAATACCACTTTTTACAAGTCAATTTTTCAATACCATACCATGCACGTGTATGGACACCATAATTTGACCTAAATAAAAATATTTTTGTTATTCCTTTGTGGGAAATATGTGTAATAAACTAAAGATTGATGAGGATATTTTTTATAATTTTTTTTCTAAATTATGTATTTTAAAACTAATTTTTATTGTCCCAAATTGTTGTTTTTGACAAACCTCATGTACAAACACCATAACTTGACCGAAACTAATAATTTTTGGATTTTTTTCAATGTGTAAAGAATTATTTTCATATTCATACCATATAAATAGTTTTGCAAGAAAATTAAAAAACTAAAAGTTATTAATAGAATACAAAATCCTAACATTTCTAGTTTATGGAAACTTTTCCTTAGAAATTAATTAAAAACTAGAAAAAATAATCCAATCATAAGAAATTACATGTTTGAAAACTAGACATTGTGATCTATAATGAGTTTTAATTTTAAAAAAATTATGTAAAAACTTGTTTGCCATATTACCAAATACACTTATTTCTCTTAACATGGCCATGGCCTTGTACTTGTATTTTTTTCTAGAGATTGAGTTCTTCCTCACACCACTTTTGGGGGTGGCATAGAAATTCACTATCCATTGGAGATCAAACATTGGCTCCACATTGTTTAATTTTTTTAAGAAACAACTGCTTATACGTGGTAGAACTTTGTGTTGCGCTAGTGTCACCATGTGAAAATTACCAACAAATGTGAGACATTCCACCTTAGCACCCACCACACACATGATATGGATGTCCCATATCCTCAAGACACCAATACCATGCCTTGCTACCTCCACGATAACCTCAATCCCAACTAGGTTGTGCTTTTTAAACAATTTTATCGTTAGTACCCCCACTAGCTCCTTTTTCTCTCCTAAATCTAGGAGGGAAGCCACAAAATGTGAAGTGATATCCATGTTTACCCTATAATAGTTAGCATCCCTTAGGAAATCAACACCGAGTATAATCTTAACAACTTTCAAGTCCCTGCTAGTGGGATGTTTCATTAGCAAATTCAATTGTTGGCCTAAAATAGCACCTACAAAGGACATTTGATGACACAAGTATGTGAGGCATATAGGAGTGTCCATACTAAAAATGAGCTATAGGAAATTATGAGAAGAATATAGTAGTGAGGATATCACCCTTCCTATTTAAATAAAGAAAATTGCTTCATTCTCCCATGCTTCAGGTAAGAGGGAATTATTTCCAAATTTATTTTTTGTTAGGGGAGGTATTAAAGAAAAATCAAAGCACTTTAATTCCCTTTTCTAAAACATGCCAACTCGCCTATGAGATATAGCACAATTTCCTTTTCATTAATGAAAAATGTATTAAGTAGCTAGCAGTCATATGGGACTTGTGCCAAAATGCATCCAAACGATCACCTGTACTGAAAATGTTAGGTAGTGATGTCATCAAATTTATTAACATTATTAAATGCACATGCCATTAGCCAGATTATAAAACTAGATACCAAGTTTTTCTTTTGAAAGGAAACCACATAGCCCGATGCCATCATTGCCACATGTCAAGTTTATACATCTAGACACAACTCGTACTTTGGGATGGCACTTGAGAGAGACCAATGGTGCCACATGTTTATGTTCCAATGCAACAAGAGAATTATCGAAGTTTAGCACCACCTTTAGCAATACTTAGAAATTTGCAATTGGTCAGACTTGCCAACAATAAGCCTTTTCCTTCAGAGAGTGCACACATGTGCCTAGCAACCTACACCATTTTTACTACATGGTGGTCCAACCAAGACACCCAACCAATCACATAAAAAAATTATAGGTAATAGATAAAAAATTTCACAACTTGTGCTATCACAACACATGGTTTGATATAGAGGAAAACATTGGTGAAGTAGAGGACATCACTTACCTTTTTTGGTAGGATGCAGGGCCACCACATAGCACCACAACACATCCCATTGTGAACTATGACTTCTACAATGAAGACTACTCATTTATTACAGGCTTCAAAACTTGAATTAGAAGCAATCTGCTGGCGAAAGAAAAGACCCGACACTACGCCAATGGTTCTAGCCAATCTCACACTAGGATTTGTTTGCAATGCTTAAGGTCTTTACCAATCTATGTCACTTTGGCACATGGCATTGATGTAGGGGAGGGAGTGGTGCACTTGGAATTTCCAAAAAACACAAGGTGTTTGAGGGTACCATGTGTTGCCTCATCACTTTTCATTTTTAATTTGGGCCTCCAAGCTTCAATCTAATAATTGTACAACTTCTCCTAGTACAAAGTTTTCCATTGGGCTCATAGATAGAAACAAATGCTCACTTGAGGTTCTACACAACTTAGAGTTAGATAATACTAATGGAACGCAACATCACCTCTTCACTTCTTGCTAAAATTAAATGCAATGTTGTTTTAGAATGGATTTAAATTAAAAAGGTGAAGGCTTCTTAAGTCTCAAATCCTAATTAGAGTTGCATAGTAGGAAGTGATGAGGTTCATGGCTAAATATATGATGATTTATAAATTCTTGTCAAATTAAGGAATGTGAGCATAGAAGGTGACTAGAGAATTTAGCTAGTGGATGAATACTAGCTACACTTAAATAAATGGTGTATCTATGAGAATATTATTGTGTGACTAATCAATTTCAAATTTAATTATCCATTTTTCCTATTAGAGAAAATAGTTTATTTTTTCTTTAATTGAATATAAGTTCAACCTCATAATTAGTTTTTGAATGACTATAGTGTTGAACACCCAAAATAATAAGAGGGGGGGCGAATCAGTATTCTATTAAGCCATTTAATCATAATCTATTCAATAATAAAAATATATCTAATTGCAACTATGAATGAAAGAATGAAAGAAAATAAAAATATCACATAACACATGAACACCAATATTTTTACATGGAAAACCAAAAAAGGGAAAAAACATGGTGAGGGTTAACTCACAATAGATTATAACCAATTATAAGATATTACAAAGGCTCACTTCCAGGACACACTATCCTTATAAGGCTCATAGATAAAAATAGATACAAAACAAAAATGGTTATATAGCCAAATGTGAATTGATACGAAGTCCACCTTCCTTGTTCTGAATTCAGTTCCTTTGAAGCTCTGAATATAAAACTCTACTTTTCTTAGCTATCACTCACAAATTCTACCTTTATTCTTATCTCACACATCTAAATTCACATGTTCACATAATATCTATCGAACATATAATTACATTTCATGTCTTATTATACAACTCAAAAATGTCTTACATATATTCCCAATGACATCCACACACATCAATTAGGTTGCCCTAATTAGATGTAGCCCTATTCATCACTACCTTGTCAGCTTCATACTTGATTTAGATACTTCTTTGCACTCATATCCTACATGCAACACTTAATTTAGGTCAGAATGGATCTGAAATGGATCCCCTTTAACATCCACAATACTTAATTAATCTCCTCAATACATATCAAGTACTAGGTTAGCCTGGAATTAGACCTAATCACAAAATAAGCCAACTGATCACAGTGTTGTAAGACTGAAATCATTGAGATGGGGGGGTGAATCAGTGATTTATGAAAGTCACAACTTTTTAAAATTTGAAACAAATTAAAAACTAACTATTAAAACCAGACTTCACATAAAATTCAGACAAACTACAAATCAAATAAAAGTTCACTAACATAGACTGGCTTGACAAACTTTGCACACATATCAGAGCTTGTAACTAAACCATTTGTCCTACAAAGGATATAAAAAGTCACAGCAGAACTAAACCTGGGAATTGGACATTCCAACAGGTGACTAACATCTTCTCATGGTCATTCATTTACTTTGTCAAACCAGGGAACGTATACTTGAAATGGAGCAGCATGGTATGTGCACTAAGAACTAGTTTCCAGTCACCATCTATAGAAAACAAATGCTTAAAAGTAACCCAGCGTAAAGCTTTTTAACTCAAAACAAAACTTCGGCTAAAACAAAAATCATAGCAGCTATTATTAAAGGACAAACTGTGAACTGGCCTTATGCTAGGAGCAGACACGAAGGATGGATTCAATCTGAGGAACAATACAAAGCTGAGTTTGTGTTGAAATCTACAGAAATAGATTCTAACTAGTAATCAACATGAAATGAACAGTTAACTACAACAACTTGCTACAAAATACTTACTAAGTGGGCCCCCTTAGCAAGCATCAACTAGATTACACAAGAAGTTGACTCAAAGCTTCATCAAATTTTATTCATATTCAGAACTAGGATACATCGATTACTCTGTTTGAAAATAAAACTTAACACAGAACTCTATTGCTTATTCAACTTAATTTTAACACATATTGTTTCATCATCATTCACTCACGCAGGAGGAATGTTATTTAAATGAAAAAGGCAACTAACTAACTAACAGAGGGAGTCATGATCATAAATACATTTTGAATCCGTGGAACAGATATTCATAAATGAAAGTCTATCTGCTCGATGCGACCCAGAGAGAATATAGCATTACACACTCCCTAGATCAAAGGACCGTTTAAGCTCCTTCCCAAAGATTCGGTCAAAGAGTTATTACTGGAACAACTTCTTCAACAGAGCCAAGATTCTTTGCGCTTGATCAGCTCCTGCTCCCTCCAACAACCTGCAATAAGTGACAGAGGCGAAGGAAAGCATACACACAAGTGACATGCATCCATTCATTAATCACACGTTAATCCTATTCCATTATCCAAAATCATAAGCATACATCAGCCATGCGGGAGGTCAAAAAGGTAATTAATAAAGTTGTCAAGCTACAGGAATATGGAATTCATTGCTACAGGATACAACCCAAAAAGTCTTTAATCAATAGGTTTAAACAACTATTAATAACAAAAGTAAGAGTATCAAAAGTTCAAACTATGAGCATATTTAAAGCTTATCATTCTGCCCCCTACTTATCATAATGTTGGTCCTCTAGCATTGACTTTCCTTGTTATTTCCTTGAAATTTGTTGGAGAAGCATGACCCTGCAGCGAAGTTCCAAACTTGTAGTAAAAACCTCGGGTAAACTCCCATCTTTCAAATCTGCGGTTTTCTATTTCTTCATTGATTTCCTTGGCTTGGTAGGGATAGAACGGCCATATTAAAACTAGGGGTTGGAAGGTCAGTGGCATCCATAATTCAAATCTACTTTGCAAACCCAGTTGCATGTACCTTTCTGTTCTCCTGAGTGCTGCTGTGAAGTTCAAAGGGCTATGAGGCTCTGTCTTTCTTAGACCAACCGTCAATCTCTCCCACCTTGTCTCAATCCTGGAAGAGGCGAGTTTCCAAAATGTATATTTCTGCTCTTTGAACTCACTGTATACCTTTTGTCTGATGTCAAAAAATTTCTCTCTTTCCTCAGTGTGATTGCATCCATAAGTAACTTTAAACCAGGTTCTTAAAATTGTGCGTGGGTCTGAACTCTCAGCTCTTAAAAGAATAGGTTCATCTCTTTCTGCTTCTTCATATGTTTCCAATTGTCTCCCATAATTGACCTCATTTGTAGCCCAAGACATAAGTGCTCTTAGATGGATATCACCTATATAAAGGAGTGGGTTCCATTCAGTTTCTGCAGGAATTAAATAATTATGTAAATAAAGTTCACACATGGATTTTTTCAACCAATTAGGGGCCACTTCATAGGCATCATATAATTCCTTGGTTGTTTCAATATCGGGATCCAAATTTCTGAAGATCCTCATTAGTTTGAACCAAAGAAGCTGTTCCTTGAGGCACATTGCATATACTTTGGGTGGCGGCCTACACTCCATTATCTTGTCCAGTTATTTTCATCATTTTATCCATTTTCTTCTGCATATCTTGAATTTCTTGCTTTTGCCTTTCAATTTCCCTTTGCAGATTTTTCTTTTCCTCTTCCCATAAACTTTGTTGGACTTCAGTTTTGGCAAGATGGCGAAAACATAAAGTCTGGAATGACACAGGCTTCCACTTAATTCTCAGAAATTCCAAGTATGCAATTAGTAGAGTCCTTTTGTACACAACTAAATATGTGCAAACTTTAGTGGGCAATGGATTATCATAGGGTATTTGAGGTAGTTCAAGCACACCTTCTTTTTGTTGTAGGACAAAATCCTCTTGCTACAGGATGAAGCCCTGTTGCTGCATGGGAGAAGATTGTTCTTCCTCAGAAATTTTCTCAGCTGCACAAGCCAAGTCGTCCAGACTCAGCATTTTCCCCTTATCAACATTACTGGGTTGTGCTACCTCAGGAGCAGCAGAGGAGCTTTGTGGAACATTAGCAGACATATCCAGGGAGTTATCATGACCTGATTTAGTAGAATCTTCCAATATTATGACAGTTTCTATTTGAACAGAGGTTGTAGAAGGATTAAACTATTTTCTCAATGAACTCCTTCTTGGTAGTTTTGCAGAAGGAGCAACAGCAAATGATGCTTCCTTAGCAGTCCTCTTCCTAGCTGGTCTTGAAGATCCAGACTCGACAAAGGAAGAAGAAATTGAAATTGGAGTATTAACGGGTGTTGCTGCAGGAGAGACAGAGATAGGGGAAGACTCCGCAGGAGAGGATGAGGCAAAAATTTTTTGTCTTTGAGTATGTGGGTCCTACTCAGGAGTTTTCCCTACCCCAGATGACTCACCTACAATTGTCTTTCCTTTTTCTCTCCTAGCGGAAGACCTTGTTTTCACACCGGTAGAGGACGCTGGTATAGAAGCTGCAGGACTGGGCGCTGCAGGAGCAGCAGATTCTTGCTCTGTTTCTGTACTTGTGGACTCAATTCTCATTTTCCTTCTTCTAGGTTGTGCAGGTAGTACGCTAGGGGGTTCAGGCGGTTGAAGACCTTTTCGGGCAACAAACTCATTCCAGGAAAGAGGTGAAACATCCCTTAAAGATCGCTCAGTCAAAAGTTTTATTAGGGCATGATGAGTGACAGAGTTTTCTTTACCCTTTTGGGTTTCATGTGCACTACTTTGCAAAAGGTTTAACAGAAAGTTTGGAACATTCACTACTAGTCCATGTCTCATATGACTTTACAATTTGAAATGATATGAATGTAGGTAAGAGAAGCGCCCTTCACAAGTTAAATACCTAATAACAAAGATGGCGTATTTAGAGTATGGATAAGGCAGGGACATTCTTTTGCACCCTTGCTTTGAGATTTCCAAAGGCCCATCAGCTGGTAGGGTAAACTCTGCCCTAGCAGAGACAGCATCCCTTCCAACAGGAAAATTTTCACCAACTGTCGGTAATCCAGTAACTTCTGAAATTCTTTCCTCTGTCACAGCCATTGCCAAGCCCCATACCGTAGCCTCATTTCCTGAAAATGTTCTTAAGAATTCGCCTGCAGCCTCTTCATCAAAAGAATCCATTCTCAAGAAATAATTTAGCAATCCACAATTAGCGAATGCTTGCATTAACTGAGGATCATGTATCAACGCGTTATGAGTCGTAGGCTCGTGCCTCACCAGTTGGCCACCCATGATAAAAAATCCTTAAAACAAAACTCAGACTGATGCTGAAAGCTTGAAAAATACTCTTCTTCCTTACTGCACTTCCTTTTCCTTACCAAGAATAACAACTAGACTTTTGCATAAAATAATTTTAATAACTACTTAAACTAAGTAGTTAACTTGTTCTTAGGATATGGCTTTGCAATTGTACTTTTAGAAAGTACAAGAACATAACTATTTTGGAAAACGTAAATTTAGCACAGGAAAATTTCAAGTTAGAATACCCTACCCCTACTTAGCATTCAACATGTGTCCTCACATGTGCAGGGTGATAAAATTAAAGCATGCAATTACAACTGATGTACACGTTACAATTAATGAATAGACAGAAAGAATAAATTATGCGATAATGAAAAGATTTCACGTACCTTGAATTCAGGTCTTGGGAATGCCGTAAAGGACAACAACGTATCATGAACTGATAGCTAGGAGATTGAATGCATGAATGAGGCAGAGTGGCAATATGGATGATGTGGCAGATAAAGGAACAAATGATGTGATAGATGAAAAGAAACGGAGAAAAGTGGTTTTCTTTAAAAAGAAAACTTTATTATGGGCGGTCAACACAATACTTAAAGAGAAGCTGCAGGAAAAAGGCCTAAGCCTTTTGCTGCAGGAAGATCAGTCGAAACAAACTTTTTTAGGAACTCTTCCTTTGATGTCGGCTTATGATATAACCCTAGTCGGTGTCCATTAACTAGCAATTTGAAATGGACTGGATCAATTGTGGCCAGCTGTACTGATCCATTGTCAAACACATTCTCAACTTCATAGGGACCAAGCCAGCGGGTGGCGAGCTTACCTTGGTTTTCTTGATATCTGGAATCATATAGCAGAGCCCAATAACCAGCAGAGAATTGCTTGGTTTTGATGTGTTGATCGTGCCATTTCTTCCTTTGTTGTTGGACCACTTCTGTATGCTGCAGGGCAGCTTTTCTCATTTCGTCCAAGGCATTAAGCTGCAGGAGACGTTCCTTCTATGCTTCAAAAATTTCTATATTGAGTTCGAGAGTTTTCCTGAAAGTTTTATGTTCAAACTCAATGGGCAACATGGCTGTTTTCCCATAAAGCAGTTCAAAAGGTGTAAACCCGGTCATTGTCTTCCATGAAATTCTGTAGGCCCAGACTGCTTCAGGAAGTCTATTGCTCCAATCTTTCCTATGGAGTTGCACTGTCTTTGTTAGTATCACCTCAATTTCCCTATTTGTAACCTCCGCCTGACCATTAGCTTGAGGGTGATAGGGGCTAGACTTCCTATGTTTGATTTTATAGTCATTCATTAGTGCAGTGATCAATTGGATATGGTAGGCTCCACATTCGATTCTGACTCTTCAGAACTCAAATCTAGTGAAAATTTTTCTCATACAAAATTGGCTTAACCTTGTTGCATCACCGAGCATGAGTCATTGCCTTTACTTCAACCCACTTTGTTACATAATCCGTGCAAACCAGAATGTATGACTTGCCATTTGATGGTAGATCAATTGGTCCAACAAAATCCATTCCCCATTTATCAAAAGGGGTGACTATTACTTGTGGATACAGTGGCATTTCATCTGACCTGGTTGGTCTTCCCATACGTTGGCATCTGTCACATTTCCTTGTATAAGCTACAACATCCTTGTGTAATGTTGGCCAATAATATCCTGTTGTAAGAACCTTCATTGATGTTCTCTTGGCTGCAAAATGTCCCCCACATGGTTCATCATGGCAAGCATGCAAAATATCATAAGTCTCATATTCTCTTACACATCTTCGCATAACTTGATCAGGGCCTGTGTAAAACAGACAATTTGCAATCCATGAAAAATTAAAACTTTTCTCAATTAATAGTTTCTTTTCTTTTGGGAAAAATTGGTAGTCGATACGCTGGCGCGGATAATTGACAATATGCATACCATGGAGTATGTGTCGCTTAATGGAAAATAGGTGTTCATCGGGAACCTATCATCAATGACTTTGTGTTTAGCAGGTGCAGTTATTTGAAGTCTCGATAAAAAATCAGCTACAACATTAGCTCTTCCTGAGTTATCAATGATTGTAATGTCAAATTCTTGTAACAACAGGAGCCATCTTTCCAACCTACCAGAAATGGTAGGCTATTCACATCAGATACACACGATTGCTGCATGGTCAGTGTGAACAAATATCTGATAACCTGTGACATAATGCCTAAATTTATTCAAAGAATACACTACTGCTAGCAACTCCTTTTCTGTAACAGTGTAGTTTAGCTTAGGACCTTGAAGGTTTTACTGATAAAGTAGATAGCATGCTCAATTGAATTTTCTTTTTGACTTAAGACTGCCCCTATACCAAAATCAGAGGCATCAGCATGTATGTGAAAAGGAAAATTCCATTTTGGACCTTGAAGAACAGGGGCTTTAGTAACCAAGTCCTTTAGGTAGGAAAAGATTTTCACGAGGGCCTTTGCCCAATTGAATTAAGAATCCTTAGTTAATAAAGGCATATAGTGGACTGGAAATTTTGCTGAAATCTTTTATAAACCTTCTATAATACCCTGCATGGCCAAGGAAGCTTCTGACATCGTTTTGTTTTGTAGGAGTTTGTAAATTCATAATAACTTCAATTTTAGCAGGGTCAACCTGAATTCCATCCTTGGAGAGATGATGGCCTAGAACAATACCTTCTTGCATCATCATAAAGCACTTTTCACTATTCAGAGACAAATTTTGCTCTCTACACCTTTCCAATACTTTTTCTAAATTCACCAGTGCTTCTTCAAATGTAACCCCATAGGTAGTGAAGTCATCCATATAAATTTCCATACAGTCATGAGATATATCAGCAAAAATACTAATTACTGCTCTCTGAAATGTTGCTGGCGCATTGCATAGACCAAAAGGAAAGACTGAGTAAGCAAATGTTCCCCATGGACAGGTAAAAGTGGTCTTATCTTGATCTTCAGGGGCAATTTTTATCTGATTGTACCCACTATAGCCATCCAAGAAGGAGAAATAGCTTTTACCAGACAATGAGTCTAGCACTTGGTCTACAAACGGCAGTGGAAAGTGATATTTTTTAGTGGCGGTGTTCAACTCACGTAATCTACACCTCTCCATTTGCACCTTTCTTAGGGACAATAACTTCGCAGGAGAGAGACCTTGTTGTCGAAGTGGATAGATAAGCTTCGGCATCAAGCAGCTTTTTGAAGCTCATTCTGCTATTTCTCTGAGTGTTGGATTTATTCTTCTTTGAGGCTACCTAACTGGTAAACAATCTTCTTTGATATAGATCCTATGAGTACAAATTCGAGGATCTATTCCTTGCATGTCCCCATATTCCCATGCAAAAGCTTTATGCTGATCTTGTAGCATTTTGAATAGGACAACCTGTTGAGATTGTGACAACTTGCTATTGATATTCAAACAGTGACCTGGAGACAATTCTATCTATTTAGTGAGATCACTCATAGAATCTACAGGTGATGTTTGTACCTCTTGTGGAAGCAAGTTATGAAAAATTGTAGGAAATTTAGGCAGCAAACTCTCAAAATTTAGTTGCTGCAGGAAACATTGTAGATTCGCGCTATTTGGATCGAGATGAACTACGATGTGGGAGTTAGGCCAGAATTTGAAAAACAGAACATCCTCGTGCGAAGTTGTGAGAATGGATGGAGTTTGAAACATTAATTGAACCAGCGGTGGCTTCTTCGGTTTAACTTCCCCCACATCGTAGCGGGTTGGGACAAATGCAGTTGAGGTTTTGGCGGGCGGAATACAAAGCCAATTTTTTTGTGGACTGTCCATCAGAAATAGTCATATCTCCATAACGACATCCTATAAAAGCATCAGCGGTTGCTAACCATGGTCAACCTAGGATAACAAGGTATCCTCCTAAAGTTTCCTTAATAGATAATATTGTAAAATCAGCTGGATACTCCCAAGATTTAAGAGTGACAATTACATCTTCCACCATTCCATCAGGTGTGACAGTGGAGCTATCAGTAAGCTACAGGACTGTAGGTGTAGGCCGAATATTTAGAATGTTCAAGTAGTCCATAGTATGCTTAGTCATGACATTGATGGCAGCACCAAGGTCAATCAAAACATTTTTTACAATTTGGCCATTTATATGTATTTGCACTACAGGACTGCCAGAGTCAATGTACTTTGGAATGACTACATTTCCCAACATTATATCAGCCAATTTCCCTAAGACATGAATTGTTTGGGGATCCTTTTTCCTCTGTCTAGGTTTCTTCAAATAGGCCTCCTTAATGGCTTTTCCATAAATTGGAACATCTTTAATGGCCTGCATTAAAGGAATTTGAATTTGTACATTCTTTAGCTGATCCAGAATGTCAAAAGTGGGTTCTTCCATAGATTTAGATGTGGTACTTTGTAACCTCTGAGGAAAAGGTGGTTTTTCTTGACTTTGCAAAATAGGCTCTTTAGAAACCGCATCAGTTATAGGCATATGCTCAGTAGGAACAATAGGTGCAATAGGTTCTTCAGGGGGAGAATCTGGCATCTCAGTAATTAGAGGCGGTTGTGGAGCAGGAAGAGTGGTTCCAGACCTCAAATGGATATCATGAATGTTTAAGGCATAAGTTGGATATTGGTTAGCTTCAGCAAAATACATGGGCTGCTATGGCTGCTGCTGTTGCTTATTATTGGGATTTGCTTGTGGTTGATGAGCATAGGCATTTGTTTTGAAGGAAGGCTAGCTGCTTTGTGGCGATTTACTTCTGAGGTGGCATTAGGGCTGAGGTTGTGGCTGTGGAAGGCAGAGAGAAACCTCGAGGGGCGGGAATACATTGTTGAAACCTCTCAGTGAGGATGCGCTACCAATTACCTTGAGGGTGGGGTCCATTGTCCTTGTGGTTGTTGCCAACCTCCTTGAGGAGATTGCCATTAAGGGGTCTGATAATTAGGCCAATTTGGTTGAGATGTATTCCAAGGTGGTGGTGGTCCATATGAGGGTTGTCATTGGTTACTATAGCTAGAATAAGGATTACCAAAAGTCAAAGGGTCTTGAGGCATACCTTGTCTCTGAGCCCATGGTCTCCTTTGTACAACATAGAACACTTGATCATCATCACCTTCTACTGGCTTAAAGTTAGTAGGTAATTGCTTAGCTTCCAGATTAGCCACCATCTTGCATTTTCGCGATCCGTTTCTTCTATGCAATGAATGAGAACTTCGGCCAAGATTGCTTCGGCTTCATCATGTTTCTTTTGAGCTTGCATAGTGTCTAGTTGAGTAACCATAGCCGGCCCAATGATATCTTAGCGGAAATCAGATAGCAAATTTATTTATTTTTATCAGGAAACTCCTTTGGAAGAAGACTTGCTTGTGTGATGACCTCTACCTTCTTCACATTTTGCTTTCGAGAGTAATTGAGACATATTTTTCTTGATATCATCCAAGGCAATTGGGTTATATCACCTCCTCCCCATCAGGTCGAGGAATCTATCTGAGGTATCAGCGATTCCCCTTAAGAAAAATTAGTTTCTTAGATTCTTCGTGAGAGTATGGTTTGAATTCTTTTTCGGGAAAACAAGAATCTTGAGATATAATCCTCCAAACTTTCATCCTCCTTCTGCTAAATTCTAAATATATCGTCTCCCTTACTACCACTCTTACAATATTCCTTATATTTGTCAAGAAACTTTGTTTGCATGGCTTCCCAACTATCAACAACACCCCTCCCCAAACTCATGAACCATCTAAGAGCTCCTTCCTTCAGGGTTGAAGGAAACAACTTTAGCTTGTGAGCATCTGAAGTGTAGTCATAACTGTGACAGAGGATATCAAACTCAAACAAAAAAGTTTCTAGGTCCTCCGTAACTAGGCCGTAGAACTTGGGAAGTAATGAGGAAGGAATATTTTTAAGGTTATCAGTATCTCGCTGGGGAATAATGGGAAACTCAAAAGCAGGAGGTGGATTAGGTAGATTATTTTCCATATTTGCTTGCTGGAATATCAGAGCAAATGGATTTTCCTCAGGTTCTTCGTCAGCTGGGTTAAATGGTAATTCAACAAACAGGTTTTCAGGGAGGAACCTTCCCAGTGCATCTCTTCTTCTTCTATGCATGCAATAGAATAAATGGTATTTGAAAAGAACTTGAAAATACTTAAACAATTGACTAAACTACTGCTAACAATTACTATAGCAAGTTCTTAGATTGACACCATCCCCGGCAACGGCGCCAAAATTGGTCACGCCCACAAAAGGATATAAAAGTCACAGCAGAACTTAACATAGGAATTGGACATTCCAATAGGAAACTAACATCTTCTCATGGTTGTTCATTTACTTTATCAAACCAGGGAATGTATACTTGAAATGGAGTAGCACGGTATGTGCACTAAGAACTAGTTTCTAGTCACCATCTATAGAAAACAAATGCTTAAAAGTAATGCAACGTAAAGCTTTTTAACTCAAAAACAACTCGGCTAAAATAGAAATCATAGCAACTATTATTAAAGGACAAACTATGAACTGGCCTTATGCTGCAGGAATAGAAACAGGGATGGATTCCCGATGCTGCAGGAGCAATACAAAGCTGAGTTTGCATTGAAATCTATAGAAATAGATTCTAACTAGTAATCAACATGAAATGAACAGTTAATTACAACAACTTGCTACA
>VDFB02167439.1:0-17238 GCA_007258455.2 Sequoia sempervirens
ATGCTTCACAAGATCAAGATATTTGCAACCTAATCATAACTAAAACTCCTTTTTTCAAATGACAAGATATGACATCCCCCAAAAAATAGACAAAGCGCACCTTTAATAATTTTTTTGTTTCCAAACATACTCCTTTCAAATTCCTTAACAAGACTACAACCCCTTCTTGGCTTTATAAAATGATCTTTTAACCAAAAATGTCAATAGTACCAATCAATCTTATGATATGATCATTTTTATCACTCCAAACTAATTTCTTCTAATGTGTCTCTGGCTCAGGGATGAGTCCATAAAGATGAGGCAAAATATTGAGCCACCTATAACATGTTAGATGCCTTTCTATCAAGACTCATAATTGTCCTTGGTTAGAATGATTACGGAAGGATGAGTTGCATAACCCATGATATTACAGTGATATATTCTCCAAATGATAAAATTAGAGATCAATACATATATGTAGTTGAAATGAAGTGATTTGATCAAAGAAAATATGTCCCAAGTGCCAACATGTCCAAGTAATCCTCCAAAATGCAAATATGGAAAAAAAATGAATAAAATATACTTGGAGCTAAATCTAGAAAAAGTATATGGATGATTTGATTGAGCTCCCAAATACCTTTCCAATGCCATATGAATTGTAAAAATCAAATATCTAGGTAAAAATTTATGAGCTCAAAGGAAAAAAATATAGATCTAAATTCAATAAAAAATTAATTGCATGTATGTAGAAAAATATTGCAAAATGGCCTACACCACTACAAAGTTCTTAGAACCAACTTTCCAATAATATCTCATTTTCAAAATTTCAATACCTAGATAAGAAGTTATGCAAAATATTATCGCCTTGTGGGTGGCGGGCTGGTGGGGTGATGTCAGTGGATTGGCCATGTTGCTTTCCTGACCTTCTAAGATTAAGCCCCCCATTGCATTATGACCAATGACAGTGACCATAGGTTCAAAAGCTACACTGATTTTCCCTTTTCAATTTTTAATTATAAAATAGAAAATTCACACCCATTTGATAGTGTTGACACAAGGGTTGTACACAAATGACGCAAACAAAGAATATTCACTTGCAGATTCCACCTGTGCAACTCAATACACTGTTGACAACTACATATGGTATGAATTTGTATGAATGTACATGGATTCCATATAATTGTACATATTTTTCTTGCAATTTTTTTAAATCCCTAACCAAAAATGACAAAAAAAATTCTAACATCAAAGTATCAAGTCTTATATATTAAAATAGGGATTTTTGGGCCTTTTTGACTCAATGTTAAGGTTCATTTTTCTCAAAGTGTACATGTAGAAAAATCTTGTACTTGATTCTCTCCCATTTTTGAGAAGGGGCTTGCAGATCTAAAGCTTTGATACCATGTTAGAGTCACAAATGAACTCAAGCTCCCAAGATCGCCTACAAAACAAAATGATGCCTTCCACAAGAAAGCATCAAGAACAAAATATTTCCTAATTATGGACACAATGAATTTGATTAAAACCACTATATGATTGCATGGCTTACATGGATTTTAAATATACATATGATTCCTTTCTTATGTAGGAAAAGTTGAGAAATAGGACAAGACAAGATCACATGACAAGTGTTGTAATCCTATGCAATGAGACACAAAAGGAAAATGACAATATAAGATAATATCATATAACACCTAAGACTTCTAGAAAGATTCCTAGATCCCTAAGTAAACTTAACATGTGAACATATGTGAATAGGACCTACTAGGTGATCTAACTAGGTAAAATTCCTTATTCACACCAACAATCATATATTACGTGTTTGTGCCTTTATGCTTATTTATGCACATTGTCATATCTTGGGACCACACATTTTTTTAGGTATCACTAGATTTATCATTTATTCCATGATCCATGTGCATTTTCCACTTTATCTTTTCCTAACTATAAGATAGGTTCTTTAATGTTCATAATATTTCCACAATCCATGCTATTGAAACCATAAATATTTTTAGATGCAAATATTTGAGAGTTTTATATATGAATACTTTAGAACATACATCATGATCTAGATCATTGGGATGAAAGAAGGAAATAAATGATATATTTATTTAAATATTTCCATCCTTTCCCCCATTTTTATCCTAATATTTACTATTTATTTAATTGTTTTTCCCCTCACATGATCCCATTAATTAAATAAATATTTTATTTATTTAATTAATTCCATTTTATCCTTTATCCTTGTCCATTTAATCTTAGCCCTTAATCTTGTTTACATGGATCATAATCTAAAATTTCCATCATGTGACAAGTGTCCCCTTCACATGTCTAACTAATTCCTTATCTAGATTCATTGAACCTAGACGTCATTCCAAAAGTCAAACTAACTTTTCATCTTCTCCACTCATCTCAATACCACCTCTCAATCCTATCCATTCACATAAGGATTTTGTTTGTATCCCAAACCTAAACCTAGATCTTGTCCCTCATGTGCCACTTGTCACATGACTACATCTTTAAACCTAACCCTAATCCTCATCCAATCTTATCCATCCATCATCAATCTATCCTAGTAATTGATTTTGCCCCTTCCAAACTTTATATCTAGAGGCTCTCATCCTTCATCCGCATCTCTAAGCTTTATGTCATACCCTTATGTTGTCATTTTTCTATCTCATTTGCAATCATATCAAGATTATGCTAGTCTATTGAGCAATCCACATACTATCATTATCATAAGAGAAAATCAAATGGAACAAGGGTGCACTCCACTTTTTTCTCATGTAGGAAGGAAGAAGGATTCTAGGTGAAGGTATTTTGTTTGTATTGCATTATCTTCCTTTTTATTTACCTTCAATATTTTCTTCCTCTTCAACTATAAATGACATTTCAACCATCAATAAATATAATTAGAGGAAGAAAGAATATGAGACTCATTGGTCAATAACATGCATCTAGGGTTAAAAGCAAATCTCTTATTTTCAAACTTTCCACCTTGTAAAATTATAGTAATAAGCAACAATTAGGCAAGACATTTGATGGCTACACAATTAAACCATTATCAACAATATTATAATACACTAATCAATTTATCACTTTCATTATTTAATATTACTATTTTAAATCAGGTGGTTGACATATACTTCCACACTGTATACTCTAACATACATAGATCATCAAAAACTATTGACAACTAAAGATAAGGGTTTGTTGTAATTGTTATTATTACATAAGATGGTATTCCTTATATATTTAAAATAATATAATTGTTAAATTTAACAAATCTCAAAACATATACGTAATCAAATATAAAATCATGTTAAATATAATATTTTTAAAAGAATTTATAAAATATATTCTATTATATAATATAATTTGACTCAAGTCATGTCATTTAATATTCGATCATAAATATTCTCATATATAGTAACTATAAATTCTCCTTATAAATACATAAGGGTATTACTATACTTTAGAATTTAAATTAAAAAAAAAAACAATTATTAACATATGTATTCTCAAATAATACGAACACCCCTTTTTGAATAAGGTTATATCCAACTCATACTACACCTAAAAAGTATAATTTCAAATTATAGATTCTACATATGAACTATGATATTAATTTAATGAAGGGACTTTATTAAGTATTCTAAATCACATCATGGTAAAACCATACAATTTAAGTATATTGTATTTTATTTACAGATTATACAATTTACAATATATTTACTAAATTAAACACTGTTTTTAAATAATGTATTCAACCAATTATAACATTTATTAATTTTTATATTACATGTAATATATAAAATGATACTATATTTTTTTCTTTATTTATTTTTAAATATTTCTCCTCAATTTAGAGCATGACTTCAATAATCAAACAAAATAATTTTTGTAGGTCTTATCTTTGCTACTAACATGAGAAAACTTAGATTGTAGCACATATATGACTAAATAATTAATTCAATTTTAAAAGTGTAAAAATCTAGTAATGGCGACAACTCACCATCATGAAATTAGAATTTGCACTAGATGGAATGTGTTCACTACATTATGACACATCCCTAGATCTAGACTTATACCTTGAGGAGTCAATTCTTTAGCCTTGCTTACTATATACACCTAAAATATTCCTCTTAATCATCGATCTTGATTATCATATCATTCCCTAAATCATCAATTACATCTATTAATTAACCATTCATTTATCACCATATTAATTGCCCATTAAATATCATTTATCACATCACATATTATCATTTATTAAATAATTATTATTTCTCATTATTTATTTAATTCAATAGTATTTTATTATTTAATTGAATGTGAGTTCATTATCAATTTTCAAATCATCAATCAATTCTTTCTTCCATCATCAATTAACTCGGTTGTCATTTAACATCTCAATCTTGGGTCCTTAATTAACTCTATCTGATTATAGAATCTTCTTCTTCATCCACTCGTCAACTCAACCTTCAAATGGAAACTTTATGTGCACAACTATCTATTAATTAAATCAAATAATCATTGTTATCTCTTCATGATTTGAAATGGAATTTTTTATTTATCAGTTGAGTTGAATCCACAATCAATTTAGTTAATTGAATTCTTTATTCTTATCATCATCTCTCAATTAATTTTTCCTCAAAAATTCTATAAATATAGTCTTTTCTTCATCATTTTCATATCTCACATCTTATGCAAATCAACTATGTCAAAATCATAAATCAATCAATCATCAATCATAGTGTTATGTTGCTAAGTTGCACCCACATCCATTCAAGTCGAAATCAACATCATCTTTTTGATATTTGCATTGGAGTTTGTAAGTTAGATTAGAATTTGATTTGATTCCATTGATTTCATTTTTTCTAATTTCTAGATTTTAAATTTTGATCCACACATTTTTGTGAACTTGACATGAACATGCAATCTTTTAACATATTTTGTTGTTTATGAACATGATTATTTTGCAGTTTATAGGAGTTTTGACAAGAAAACATATTCCAAGGAATACATTTCATATTGTGATTTATGATTTATCTCGGAAGGATCTATGACAAACATTGCTAAAGTGAATGTGCATAAGGTGAACAAATCCTTAATGCCTTAAGCTTAACTGAAAAAGGCATTAAATAATGGAGCAACAAGAACAATAAAGAGAGAGAATTATAACACAGAACAAAGAGAGAGAAGAGGACACAAGATTGCTTACGGAGATCGTCTGAGTGGACTACATCTCCGAGTCTATCTCAACTGAGTGACCAATCTATTAACAATGCTCTGAATGCAGTACAATCTCTAAAAAGAGCCTCGTGGAACTTTACAATATTCTGTAGCCCATCCCCAAAGTTGTGGTACAAAATTCCTTACTCAAATCACCTTGCAATAAGGCTCTTAAAAGGTCAAAAGGCTGATTTACAAAGAGCAAGAAAAATACTTTGTCTAAAGGCTTTGCTACAAATCAGAGCATTATTACATCAAAAATCTCCTATTCCTCCTCCAATTCTCCTCTCACTTGGAAAATTAACCAAGAATGAGATGATCAATGCTCTCCTTGACTCCTCCTTATACTTGCAAGCTTTTCCCATTTGGGCTAAAACCAAAAAACTTGAAATTTCCCCTTTAGGAAAAATCAAAAACAATTCCCCATTTTTAATAACAACCCCTAAAAACATTTAGATTTGTTTGATCCCTTGGCTATTTGTTTGGTTGTTTTTGTTTATTTAGTTTGAATATTCCAACTAATAACCACTTAAGGTTATTTACATATTTTAAAATATTATTTAAGCCCTTGAAAATATTTCATTCGGGCTATTATAAGTTTTGTTTGTTTGGGGTTTTATTTTTATTTAATTCTAATCCCACCTAATAACCATTAAAAGGCTATTTGTAATTCTCCTAAATCCACAACCTATGGAGAGGATAACTCCACAAAAAGAGGGTTTACAACAACTCAAGGGATAAGATGAGAGAAAATCCCATGAATCTCTCAACTCCTCCTTGAGAATAGGAAAATAGTTGTGAGGTGGATTCTCACACAAAACTAATTTCCCTTTTTAAATTAAATGAATAATACGCGAGAATTCCACTCACTTCAAGTATTAATCATTTTTTCCAATTTAAATGAATAATACATGAGCTTCCCACACTCATTTCAAGTATTAATCATTTTTTCAATTTTAAATGAATAACACATGAGTTTTCTTCCAACCCATTTGAAGCATTAATCATTTATTTTAAACTTTGTCACCTATCATCAAATTTTTAATGATTTATCTTATGGTGAGCAAAGTAGGAATTGTTTCACCTTCTGATAGGCCCCTACACCTAGTTTGACCAAACTTTGACGGTGATAAATTATGATCCATTTTGTGATTCAGCGACGAACGGAATCGTGCTTCTAAGCATTACGCCATGGTGCCAACTTCCTGAGCATTGGAGAAAATTGATTTTTCAAGGTTCATAGATCCTCCTGGATCAATTTCTAACATTTTTTTATTTCTAACGTCATGTTTGATGTGTTTGAAAGATTTATCATTTATTGGTTTTGATTGATCTACTCATTTATAAGTTTTAAAGATCAAATAGTGGTTTATCAACTAAAATACATAGTTGTTATGTTAATCCGCTTGTTAAATAGAAAAATTCATGCTAAATAAAAAAAATCATGTTTAATTTTAAAAACCATGTAAAATTTACAAAATGTCGGGGCGTAGTGGTGTAGATAATTTTTTCATATCAAATTGCAGAAATCAGGTATAATCATTCAAAGCTAGTATTTCTATTAAAAATTCAAATGAACATAATCGTTGCATACTTTATCATTTTTGATGATTTTTTTTAATTTTTTATCAAAATTTCACAAATAGTCTAACTGTGTAGTTAGGATTTCTATTTGAAGTTTTATTTTACATGTTTTTCATTGACCTTTAATTACAACTTTCTTTCATTGTTGAAGATCAAAGCACATAAAACAAACATTTTCCTAGGTCAAAGTGCTAAAAGATTAAACTTCTAATGCATTTTTATTATAGGATGGTTGTTTGAAGACAATTTTTATTGACCTTTTCTCTTTTTGTTTGCTTTTTCTTTTTATCTATTTTTAAACAATTGTTTTGTGGGATTAAACAGAACTTCACATTTCATTTTGGTTAATAAAGAACAAGTTTCTTTTAAACTTGCAAGAGTGTGTGTATGTATGCTCTTCTCTCGCATGCTTTGTGTGATTTTGAGAATCATAAATGCCACTTTTTTCCTTTCTTTTTAGGGGGGTTGTCTAGGGATTTCATCACCCTAGAGGACAACCTCAACTCTAGTGTTCAGTTGGGGGCGAATCAAAAGACATGCCTCTTGGAAGTTGTGAGTTTGTCATTCGAGCTAAGCCCCCAAGAAATTTATACCTTGGGAAAGTGAAGGAGAAATGGGTTACCCTCTTCTCCCAACTATTTGACTTTCTTGCACTTTCAAATTCATGGATTACATCTCACATGCCCTTGTGACATATAGAGGATTCCCATAGAAAACATATATAGCCTATTTTAAGACCTTCAACCATTTATTAGTGTGGTGCAAGGTACAATATCATGCCTTAAGCTACTCACCATGTACCTCCTTGAGTAGAGATAAAAAAAATCTTCGGGAAAGGTCTTAGAACCTCCAAATGAAGGGAAAAGGTGAGCCCTTGTGTCATTGGACTCTTACTTATTGAATCTTTATATATAGCCACCTTGCACTATCGAGGTATTTTATTTTGTGGGCCTACAATAATTTAAAACTCCCACTTGATTAATTCTAGGCTTGCTCATGTGTTTTTCGTATCCATTTTTGTTAGAATAAAAACTCCCCATTTGATTAATACTAATTGTTCATGTGACTTGCATGTGCTTACATGTAAGTTGCATGTACTTGCATGCGACTTGCATGTGACTTGCATGAACTTCCATGTTGCTTGTATGAACTTGAATGTCACTGAATGTGAAGGAGAAGCTATTTTTTATGCATTTTAAAGAAGTCTAGTTCTTCAAAGACATGAAGAAAGCCATCTATTCTTATTTTTTGATTGTCAAGCCATTAGATTGTGCTCACAATCTCCATTCTTTGAGTTCCAATAGGCGTTGGAAAGGTATTGGGATCTTGCACATCATGTTGTGCCATTATTATAATTGCACTACTTTATAAAGTTCCATGGGGGGTTTGTTGTTTGAGCTTCTTATTTGCAATCACAACCTTGTCTACCTTCATGTGAGTGTGCCTTTTGTTTGCACACCCTTTTTTTAGTTGTTGGTACTTCTTCATGTTGTTAGTTCTTCTTCATGCACTACATTTTGACATTCAATTTCAGTGGATCTATCATATCTCTCCCTTCTTCGCATTATGGGGGGGTATCATACTATTGGTGCTAATGCTTCCTTGGATTTCTGTTGGAGTGAGCTACATTTACAATATTTGTTCCTATGTGCTAGGTGGATGTAGCGTACATCAACGGCTAGTTTCCATTGCATTTCAGTGAGATGGAGCATTTACCATATAAACACTCTTGCATACCTATTTTTGGAGGCGACCTTCTATTTTCACTTGATCAATGTTCTTCAAACTATTGGTACCTATATTTTTGACTTGCATTTTTCATGCATTAGTTGAGTAGTGTTGTTGGGGCCACTCATGCAGATTTATGTGCCATCTGTAGCTTGAACTTTCAAAAATTTTCCTTGATTTTCCATCTAGTCATTGGTTGAGTAGTGTCATTGGGGTTACCCATGCAAATACTTGTCTTCTTGATCCTAATCATCATCTGTTTCAAAGGAGGTTCTTCTTTCAACATCATAGTAGTCATTCTTCGATAGTGTTTACAACTTCTTCATGCTTAATCGGTGGTGTTCTTCATGTTCATCCTTTGTTCCTATTCTTTTGGGACAACTTGTTTAGAGGCTTCTTCAGTCCTTCACTTGCATTTCTCTCTTTCGAAGAGAAGTTTTATCCCGCATAGTTTTTCTCCTTTTCTCTAACTTTGAGAGATATTTTTTTTGTACATGGGTACCTCACTAGGCCTTGTTTGTCGGGACCCATCATGCATTCATCTTTAGATTTTTGAACTTCCCCCTAAGTTTCACTTTAAGGGGGGGTGTTAGAGTAAAAGTTATTTCCTAATTAATTCTTTACTTAATTATTAGGCCCCTTTTCACTCTAGTTACTTAAGTTTACTTAGGTCATATTTTTATCTACTTGCATTTATTTATTTAAGTAGTTAGTTTATTAGTTATTTACTTTATTTGCTCTAGATTTGGATAAACTTTCCCGCTTTATTGGATAGGCTTTCTTAGATAAGCTTTTATTCTTTATTGCATAGGCTAACTCCATGCTTTATGTGAGATATTAGGTTACCTCATGCATTTCCTTGCTCTATATAAATCTATGGCTCTTTGTATATTTTACATACACACACTCTCATTTTCTATATAGAATACAATTTATTCTAGCATATTTTTTTATCATGCTTTCCTAATCTTCCATTGTATCTTGGGTTTATTTAACAGTAAATCTTACATGGTATCAGATCCTTCATGATTGATAGGATTTATTTTTAGAAATATTGAGTACAAATCTTCTTTTTTTTGGTAGCAAAATAATATGCTCTTCTCTTGTGTCCTTGGATGACCTGGAGAATAAAAAAATTCCTAGAAAAAAATACCAAATTTTGGGGGTTTAACATCTGATTTTTTAGTTGCATGTACGTTTTACAACCTCTTGGATCGAATATGGACTCACCATCATGTTCAGAGTAGCCGAGAAAGTCAGAGCATCCTCTCATGTCACCAAATCAACATCTTCCTTTTTAGTTGCATGTATTTGCATGTAAGTTGCATGTGCTTGCATGTGACTTGCATGTAAGTTGCATGTACTTGCATGCAACTTGCATGTACTTGCGTGTGACTTGCATGTACTTGCGTGTGACTTGTATGAACTTGCATGAACTTGCATGAACTTGCATGTCACTACATGTGAAAGACAAGTTGTTTTCTTATGCATTTTAAAGAAGTTTGGTTCTTTGAATACATGAAGAAAGCTAGATATTCCTCTTTTCTAATTGTGATCCATTACAATATGCTCACAATATCCATTCTTCAAGTTCCAATAGGCATTGGAAAGTTATTGGGATCTTGCACATCATGTTGTGCCATTATTGTACTCACACTACTTTATAAATTTTCATGGGGGATTTCTTGTGTGAGCTTATTATTTGCAATCACAGTCTTTTCTACCTTCATGAGAGTGTGCCTTTTGTTTGCACACCCTTTTTTCATTTGATGGTACTTCTTCATGTTGCTATTTCTTCTTCATGCACTACATTTTGATATTCATTTTCAGTGGATCTGTCATATCTCTCCCTTCTTCGCATTATGGGGGGCATCATACTATTGGTGTTAATGCTTCCTTAAATTTTTGTTGGAGTGAGCTACATATACAATATTTTTTCCTATGTACTAGGTGGATGCAGCATACATCAACGATTGGTTATGCTTGTATTTTGGTGAGATGGAGCATTTACCATATAGACACTCATACATTCCTATTTTTGGAGGTGACCTATTTTCACTTGATCAATGCTCTTTAGACTATTGGTACCTGTATTTTTGACTTGCATTTTTCATGTATCGATTGAGTAGTGTCATTGGGGCCCCTCATGCAGATTTATGTGCTATCTGAACCTTCAAATTTCAAATTTTTGTCTTGGTTTTCCATCTAGCCATTGGTTGAGTAGTGTTACTGGGGGTACTCATGCAGATTCTTTTCTTCTTGATCCTGATCATCATCTGTTTCAGAGGAGGTTCTTCTTTCAACATCATAGCAGTCATTCTTCGACAATGTTTGCAACTTCTTCATGCTTCAGTGGTGTTCTTCATGTTCATCCTTTGTTCCCATTCTTTTGGGACAACTTTTTTGGAGGCTTCTTCAATCCATCACTTGTATTTCTCTCATTCAAAGAGGAGTTTTCTTCCATAGGGTTTTTCTCTTTTTCTCTGACTTTTATAGATATTTGATTTGAACATGGATACCTCACCAGGCCTTGTTTGTCGAGACCCATCATGGATTCATCTATAGAGTTTTGAGCTTCTCCCTAAGTTTCACTTAAGGGGGGTGATGCAAGAACATCATTGCAATTTTGGTTTTATTTGTCAGTTGTGTTGATTTTTGGTAATTTGAGTTTTGGCGGTGAAATTTTGGTTTTTTTTGTCAGTTCTTGTTGCCTTGTAGTTTGATAGGTGGTGAATTTTGTGTGGGAGCAAGATGTTGAATCTTCATTGCTCATTAATCTTGCATAGTTAGAGTTAGTTAGCTCGATCAAGAAAGGAGAGAAAGCGATTGAGGACAAAATGAAGCTTGCTCGCCCATTTTGGTGTGTAGTGGCAGACAGGGAGGAAACCATTTTTGAGGATGAAAAAGGAAGTGATTGGGGTAGTTAGAAGAGATTGATAGGCAACAGGAATATAGAGGGCTACAAACTTGTGAAGAAGTAATTGTGTAAGGTAAAGCAAATGAAGCCTCAACCTGTGTATCTGGTGGAAGGATCAAGTTTGAATTGTTAGCAAACTGATTAAAGGAAGTGCCAAGCAAAACAACACCATGCCAAGTCTCGAGACTTAGTTGCAACAAAATCTGAGGGATATTTTAAGCATAGAATTGATAGCGAGTAGAAAAAGATAGCAGGAGAATAACAGGCGATAAAAAAAGGGAATATGTTCCTTGTGATTGGATCTCAGCATTATGGTGGTAGAATACAAGTTAGCCAGAGGAAATAACAATGGTGAAATTAAAACAATTTTGATTTAGATCAATTCACACATCAAGAAGAACCATCGAGCCACACCAGTGGAATGTGAGAGGATAGGAGGAAAGGGGAAATGGATATGAAAGCAACAAATAATGGTGTGATTAGTTGGATTCGAGCTATATGGGAGACAAAAGAATAAAATAAAATAACATTTGGGTCTACATTGAAAGTGTTCGAGAAGGTGGAAGTTAGATCAGACCATCGTTCAATGGAAAGCTCAAGGGTTCGATAGAGCCAAGGGGGAATGGGTTGCCAGAGTATTTGTAATGTATCTTCATAAATTTTTTGTCAATAAAAATATTTGCTTTTTTTTTCAATTTGAATGTAATGTTTGCAATTATAGATGGATTTAAAATTGACACAAGAATTTATCACTTTTTGGAGTTAATCATTTTACTGAGCCTGGGTAATCTAAGATTATGAGAGTGGTTTTGTTTTCATCTCCATCAGGGGGTTGTTAGATTAAAATGTATTTACTAATTAATTATTTACTTAATTATTAGGTCCCTTTTCACTCTAGTTACTTAAGATTACTTAGTACATTTTTATCTAGTTGCATTTATTTATTTAAATAATTAGTTTATTAACTATTTACTTTGTTTGCTCTAGATTTGGGTAAGCTTTCTTAGATAATATTTCCTTCTTAGATAAGCTTTTCTTCTTTATTGGATAAGCTTTCTTAGAAAATATTTCTTGCTTTATTGCATAGGCTAACTCGAGTTGAACTCCATGCTTTATGTGAGATCCTAGGTTACCTCATGCATTGCCTTTCTCTATATAAAATAATTACTATTTTTTATATTTGTTACATACTCTCATTTTCTATATAAAATATAGTTTATTCTAGTATATTGTTTTTCTTTCATTCTTTCCTAATCTTTCATTGTATCTTGGGTTTATTTAACAGTAAATCTTATATGGTATGAAGCTGTGATTGATAGGATTGCTTTTAGAAACATTGAGTGCAAATTTATTTATTTTTGGTAAGAAAATAGTATGCTCTTCTCTTGCATCCTTGGATGATTTAGAGAATCAGAAAATTGCGAGAAAAAAATACCAGATTTCAAGGGTTTAACATCTACTTTTTCAGTTGCATGTGTGTTGCATGTATGTTTTGTAGTCTCCTGGATTGAATATGGACTCACCATCACGTTCAGAGTAGCCGATAAAGTCAGAGCATCCTCTCATGTCACCAAATCAACATCTTCCTTTTTAGTTGCATGTATTTGCATGTAAGTTGCATGTGACTTGCATGTACTTGCATGTAACTTGCATGTGACTTGCATGTTGCTTGCATGAACTTGCATGTCACTGCATGTGAAGGAGACGTTATTTTTTATGAATTTTACAGAAGTCTAGTTCTTTGAAGACATGAAGAAAGCTATATTTTCCTCTTTTTTGATTGTCAAGCCATAGAATTATGCTCATGCACTCCATTCTTTGAGTTCCAATAGGCATTGGAAAGGTATTAGGATCTTGCACATCATGTTGTGTCATTATTGTACTCACACTACTTTATAAAGTGTCATGGGGGGTCTGTTGTGTGAGCTTCTTATTTGCAATCACAACCTTGTCTACCTTCATGCGAGTGTGCCTTTAGTTTGCACACCCTTTTTTAGTTTCTGGTACTTCTTCATGTTGCTAGTTCTTCTTCATGCACTACATTTTGACATTCAGTTTTAGTGGACTTTCCATATCTCTCCCTTCTTCACATTATGGGGGGGGGTATCATACTGTTGGTGCTAATTCTTTCTTGGATTCACATGGAGTGAGCTACACATATGGTATTTGTTCCTATGTACTAGGCAGATGCAACATACATTAGCAGTTGGTTACCCTTGCATTCTGATGAGATTGAGTATTTACCATATATACACTCTTACATTCTTGTTTTTGGAGGAGACCTTCCATTTTCACTTGATTAATGTTCTTCAAACTATTGGTACCTATATTTTCAACTTGCATTTTTCATGCATCAATTGAGTAGTGTTGCTGGGGTCACTCGTGGAGATTTATGTTTCATTTGTACTTTCAACTTTCATATTGTTGCCTTGATTTTCCATTTGGTCATTGGTTGAGTAGTGTTGTTAGGGGCATTCATGTAGATTATTGTCTTCTTGATCCTAATCATCACTTGTTTCAAAGGAGGTTCTTCTTTTAGCATCATGGCAATCATTCTTCAACAATGTTTGTAGCTTCTTCACACTTCAGTGGTGTTCTTCATGTTCATCCTTTATTCCTATTCTTTTGGTACAACTTGTTGGAGGCTTCTTCAATCCTTTACTTGTATTTCTCTTTTGGAGAGGAGTTTTCTCCCATAGGGTTTTTCTCCTTTTCTTTGATTTTGAGAGATATGTTGTTTTTTGGGACCCATCATGCATTCATCTTTAGAGTTTTGAGCTTCTCCCTAAGTTTCACTTAAGAGAGGTGTTAGAGTAAAAGGTTTTTCCTAATTAATTATTTACTTAATTATAAGATCCCTTTTCACTCTAGTTACGTAAGCTTACTTAGGTCATATATTTATCAAGTTGCATTTATTTATTTAAGTAATTAGTTTATTAGCTATGTCATTTATTTGCTTTAGATTCAGATAAAATTTTATGGTTTATTGCATAAGCTTTCTTAGATAATTTTTCCTTCTTAGATAAGTTTTCCTACTTTATTGCATAGGCTAACTCCATTCTTTATGTGAGATCTTGGGTTACCTCATGCATTTCCTTGCTCTATATAAAGCAATGAATCTTTGTATATTCTACACACACACTCTCATTTGCTATGTAGAATACAGTTTATTCTAGCATATTGTTTTTCTGTCACGCTTTCCTAATCTTTCATTGTATCTTGGGTTTATTTAATAGTAAATATTATAAGAAGGACTCTCATGGAAATATATCACAATGTACATATTCAGATAAGGCTAGTCCTAGTACCAACAAGGATTATGATGAAATCCATCAGTTGTATGCAAGAGCCATGATCTCAACAAGGGAACTCCTCCATAGAGGTCAGTATTGGCATATCATCACACTAACATCTAAATCAATAGCATCAAAGGATTTTAAAAAATCAATGATCATCTAAACATCAAGGCCATCTAGAAAATACCAAAAGAAAGAAAATTTCAAAAATACAAAAAAAATTGTAAAGATAAAAAAACATCCAATAGTGAAAACCATCCTTATGGTGCTTTGGATAATTACCATGATGAAAACTTGGAAAATAAGCATCATGCATAAGACCAATTATCTATGTGGACCATCATACTTGGGCGAACTTGTCTCATCTACCATACCTTTTTCATGATATTTCCATTTCCATCTATCCAATCTACATCGTTTCCATTTGTCTTCCCTACCTACCGTGATCTTGATAAGGACTGGGGCATAAACTTAAAACATGATTTGGAAAACTCTTGACATGTCTATTCTTAGTCCATGCACGACAAAAAATCATTCCATTTGCTATATAGCACTTTAGAACCTTACATCTTGGAGAAAACAAGTTATTCCTATGTGAAATAGTCCTTAGAGACCACATCCTAAATTCTCCATTAGACAATCTTAATCCTCCCATTCTCTAACTAAGTAATTCATTATCATTTTACCCTTATCTCAAGACTTGGTTTTCCCTCATAATTGGTTTTGAGCTTCCAATCCACCTATCAAACATCCATCCATATCCCATCCAATCCTAAAATTAGTCCATCCAAATACAATAATCCTAATCCATTCAACCTTGCTATTCAATCTAGTACATAATCCAAAACATTATTTGGTTTTTTTCCAAGCCTTGTTGCAAACCTTGATCCTTTAGTCACATTACCATCATCAGGATATGTCTTTCCTGATCCTCACATTTTTTTGGATATGTCCTTCCCATATCATCATGAATCAATCAATCAATCAATTGGGTTTCAACTTGAATAGTGGAAAGATCATGTTTTTCTTTGTATCATTGTGCATGCTTACTTTCTTGCTTGCTTGTGTTTATCTTTTATTAATTTGAATTTTTCATAGTTCTTATAGTATACCATCCTTAACATACCACCCCATCAATAAAAAAATAAGCATACATCCAAACACAAACATGTGCTTCAAACCATCAAACAACACACTTAAAACATGCACTTTCAATGTAAAATATTAGAGATTGAGATCAACCTTGATAACGTATAATAAAAAAAATCCTTTTCCATTGTGAAAATTTCCTTATCACCAATCACTTGTGTTGTACAAGATTTTTCCTTTTGAAAACTAGACATGATCCACATCAATCCTTCACTCCTTTCCGCCTAGGCTACCATAAGATAGTATTGTTGTGTGTCGATTGATCAATGCTTGTATTTTTCTTTGTTTTATCTTTTTGATCTTTTAATATTTATTTTGATTTATCTTTTGACCCATACTATTCCTACTCAAGGTCACCATGATCATTTCATATTATGGTGTGATTTGATATGGCATAAAAAAGGGCAACGTCTATTATTTATGTGTGGTGTGTTTGATGGTTGTCTCATCACATATCCACCAAGAGTGTCATATGTCTTGTGAGTGCTAGGGCATCATCTTTTTTGTTGTTTGTTTTCTTGAGAGTTAGTCCATGTATTAGATACATTGTAACCTTGGTCTTTTATACCCTAGTGCATAACATCCATCACTATACCAAATAAAGGTTGTTAATCTCAAAGTCAACATAACACATCATCATCATTTCATTCATAATATTTTTTCTTGTATCTATATTTTAAACTTTTTCATCCATCATTTTCCATCTTTCATCTATTTTTTTTAATTCTTTTCTTTCAAGAGATGACACATGCACTTTTTGCACATATAATCTCTCGAGGGGGCATCAATCAACTCAAATTTTCTAATTATCATTTACTACCTGAATAGGGCATGTAATCATTATTATTCTCATCTTTTCTATTTTTTTTGTCTTGGCTAATTTTCTTTATTTTGAAACAATATTACTTTGAACATTACTTCAAAGAGGGAAAAAATGTAGACACCTAAAATATTCCTCCTAACCATCGACCTTAATTATCATCATATCATTCCCTATATCATCAATTAAATCTATTAATTAACCATTTAAATTAATCATCATATTAATTGTCTATTAACTATCATTTATCACATCACATGTATTGTCATTTGTTAAATGATTATTAATTCCCATTATCCATTTAGTTTTGATTAAGGGGAAAAAATAGGTTTTGAATGGACCCGAAACCATTAACAAACAGGTTTTGACAGGGACCTGAAACCCACATAGAGAAGACCAAGCTGCAAACAAGTACAACACAAACAAACAACAACTAACCAGCAACAGAGAATAGCATGAATACCCATATATGCACCAAAGACAAATCAAACTAGCAACAAAACAGGTTGCTAAAAATGAAACAAGGTATT
>VDFB02167440.1:0-15030 GCA_007258455.2 Sequoia sempervirens
TGAAGACATAACGCCAGCTGCCTTTGCTTGACATGCTTCCGAGAAATAAAACCATGTCAAAACTAAGATATAACACTTGGAGTGAATTATAACACACTTACATTATATTTTGCTTTGGGAATCCCCGAGCCTTTAGCATTGTATTTCTTTTGGAATACCAACCCAAAGGCTTGGAGGGCATTCCCAACAACTAGAGACATGTTTTTGCAAATTCTACAATTTTTCACATAATTAGGTTTGTGCTCACCGTCAGGATTGCATCCGGTTCAATATCGACAAAATCAAACACATGGGTAATGTTAGGTTCTCTCTTAGCTTTCCAACGATGTAATTTTTTTCACTTTTTGACAATGTTAAGTGTTTCGTCCATAATTTCTTTTGTTTGTATGTCTTTTTTTGCCAAAAAGTAGTGTTTGGTGTTTTTTTCATTATAAATTAACCATTCATCAAAATTTCAAATAAATTACATTTTTAGAAACTGGACTCCATTCTACAATTTTTTTTTTTTTTAAGAGAATCAATTACTTTTCAAAATTTGTAGGGGGAGCACGTCCAAAATTCTACTTTTCAGGAAGTGCCCACTTAGAAAATTAGTAAAAAGTAAAATATTCATTAGAAAATTATCAGAAAAATCATGCATCAACTACATACTGTTAGGTAACTTATGACTGTAGTGATTTTAAAAATACTACAAAAATTTCACCGTGCTAGGGTTGAACAAGAGTTGCTATTTTATGTTTTTCTGACAAAAACAACACCAATTTGTGTATGTATCTCTTTCAAACCCCTTAATCTCAACCATTTTCAAAATAAATTAATAGATTAAAAAGTAGACTCAGAGCACTTCGATCCTTGTTTTTTTTCCATCTCAAAATTTTGAGGGTAACTATAATCAATTTCACGTCCAAGGTCAGTATTTCCTTATTTCAGAAAAAAAATTGGCTATTTAAGCCCCCTTTTTGGGAACCATCTTGGTGCACTTACCCGATACCTTTCTTCAATTTCTTTGTGAAATTTGCTTCCAACTCCTTTGAACCTTCACTATTTGGATCATCTTCAGACTTTGTGGCTTTGAAGGTTGTTTCTGACTTCTCCTTTTCTTTTCCAAATTTCCTCATTTCAAATGTGATCAAGGTGCCAAATAGCCATTCTTTAGTGAATTTCTTTGGATCATAAACTTCCTCAATGGCTAAGACTTTGTGACTGTAGCCCTTTGGTAGGGTCATTAGAATCTTCTCCATTACATCTTCATCTTTCAAAGTACCTCCTTGATTTTGACTTCATTCATTACAATGTCAACCCTCTGAAAATAGCTTGCAATGTCCTCACCTTCCATTTTCAAGTTCTCATATTAAATTGTACATATTAAAATAATTAAAATAATATATATATGTAATAATATTAAAATAATATTAATATATATTTTAAATATATTAAAAACTATATAATAATAATATTTTACTAATATTATTAGTTCCTGCCGGTAGGCAGGTATACTTATGCATTCGTCCGGAATGCATTTAACCGCCAGCATTGACCAATCACATTTTGCGATTTAACATATTACTTATTTTTTTGTATAGTTTGAATTTGGAGAGCTATTTTATAAATTGGAAAATTAGCATTTATCTATTTTTCTATTCATCTGAGTAGCTTTAAAAATCATTTTCGATTTATAAAATTCGGGAAAATGCGAATGCATAAATTGATTAAATAAATTTAAGCAAAGGCATAGTTTAAAAGGTGGTGTCTAGAGGTACATTATCCATGAATGCAGATTAAATGCATTAAAATATCAGGAAACTGCGATCGCAAAAATTGATTAATTAAAATTAAGCAAATGCATAGTTTATCAAGGTGGCGGGTCGACGTACGTAATGTATGAATAAAAAATTAAATGCATTGAATGGCATGTGGCTCGAGGTGAAGGTGGTGGGATGGTTTGGAGGCCACGCGTGGCCAGGGTACTTTGGTCATTTAATATAGAGTTAAGTTACTTGGTATGCATTTCTATTACTTTGCATGTGTTGTTTTTGTCTTCTGTAAGCGGTGTTCTGAGGGAGAGTTCTAGCGATTGAGTAGGATATGTTATAGTTGCAGAGTCCAGACCTAGAAATGAGTTATTTGAGGTGATAATTTGGTAATTTCTAGAGTGTCGTTACAGTAAAACGGTGGACAGTGAGGTCAGAAGAGGCAACTTTTCGTTTTGAAGTCTATTTCATACAGGAAATGCAAGTAGGGTTTGATGGTGCTTTGAGGCATTCGTATGCTTTGATTATAAATTCATATTTTAAACTACTTTTAGTATTGTTTATTCAAATTTCTTGTTGAAATGCGAAGGTTTCATCTGTGTTTGATAGGTATTATGTAGAAATCCTCTTGTTCATTTTACTTCATGCATGTGAGTTGACAGTGTGTTGCTTTGAGCTTTTCCGTTGTCATCAAAGCATAAAGGATAGAGGGGTTCTGTTAAAAGTCATGCTTGATGTCCTCGTGGGCATAAATCTATATATTAAACTATTTTTGGTATTATCTATTCGAGCCTTTTGTTGAAATGAAAAGTTTTCATCTGCATTTGATAGGTATTATGTAGAAATCCTCTTGTTCATTTTACTTCATGCATGTGAGCACTGTAGAGTTTGTATTTTTTAAATTGCTGCAAAGTGGTCCCATAGAGAGGGCTTTGGAACCAAAATTATGTCAACGTGTGCGATAATGAGAGCTTTTGAACAATGGGTCGATAGTGTGTTGCTTTGAGCTTTTTCGTTGTCATGAAAGCATAAAGGATAGAGGGATTCTATTCAAAGTGGTGGTTGTTGTCCTCGTAGGCATAAATGCAAACAATGGGAGCATAAAGAATGCAGTAGAAACCATTTCCCTGCCGGGAAGCATAAAAATTCTGTCAGATGTTGTCGTTACTATTTTTGTATCTTTCATTTTGCTTCATGCATGTGAGTCGACAATGTCTTGCATTGAGCTTTATCGTTGTCATCAAAGCATGTGCGATAAAGAGATCTTTTCAACAATTAGTCGACAGTTGTTGCTTTGAGCTTTTTCGTTGTCATGAAAGCATAAAGGATAGAGGGATTCTGTTAAAAAGTCGTGGTTGTTGTCCTTGTAGGAATAAATGCAAACAATGGGAGCATAAAGTATGCGGTAGATACCTTTTCCCTCCCGGCAAGCATAAAAATTCTATCAGATGTCGTTGTTACTATTTTTTGTATCTTGGGGTTATTAAAAACTATGTCAGAAAATGTTGTAGAACCCAAATTACAATGTTGCCATAGAGTAGTTAAGTAATATTGTTTCATAGAACAGTTTTAGTCTTGATGCAAAAGAGCGATCAAATTCATTGCTAGAAGATTTGTGGTCCAAGAACCTGTTGCAATTAGTTTGTGTAGTAAAACTTGTTTGCATTTATACTTGTGTCTCTTGAATCTAGAAAAATGCTTGGTAGTGTTTACATGGTTTTTGCTATTAGTATCCATCGCAGTAAGAATTGTATATATTGTCATTCTTTTAGAAAAAAGCAAAGACATGTTTTTTGTTTTCTAATGAAAGCTTTTTACATGGTGCAATGCTTTTGGTTGGAAGAAAAGAGGTCGTGTAGCGGTTCAGCTGTGGCAAATTCTTGAAGCAAGTAGTAGAAGGTGAGTTCCTAGAATAAACCTTCTCCTTTGTTTACAATTGCATATAGTAGACAGAGAAAAGGGTTGATTCAAGATCCTCACTATATTGATTGTACTTGTAATCATATTGTTGCTTTTTTGTTACAAGGACAATCTTTGCAAATGGGTATTGTGAGTGACATATGCTATGTGTTTCATAAAAATTAAGCAGCTGGGGTTCAAAAGTAGACCTTCTTTGCAAAAAATGAAGCTTTTAATTTTTTGAGAGATTGATTCTGAAACCATATGCATACTTTGATTAAAACTACTGGCTAAAGGTACATAATTCATTAATGCAAATTCAATGGATTTATGGCATCTGACTAGAGGCGAGGCTGCTTGGATTGCTAATTAGTCTTTGAATATATAACAATTGAAAGAGCTAAATAAGTATAATTATCCTTGGCCACATTTCACATTTTGACCTTTCCATCAAAGTCAATTAACAAAGTAGCAGTTAGACCTGCAGAAGGTTCGAGGACTATGCTACTAGAAAAACAGATTATGGACAATGGCTAGACAATTTGTTCAAATTGGTTTAAAAACTTTGAAGCAAATGCATTTTCCCTTCTTTTTGCTTTCATTGTATATCTTAAGTGGTAGTTGGGTTTTGCATTGTTACAATGCATTTGGATACTTTGATTGTAAAATCATAGTTTAGATCATTTTAAGTGTTATCGATTCAAACCTTCCCTTGAAGTGCCAAGGATTCATCTAAATCTTCGAGGCAATGCACAGTTAACTATAATTATCCTTGGCTACATTTCACATGTTGACCTTTCAATCAAAGTCAATTAACAAAGTAGAAGTTAGACCTAAAGAAGGTTGAAGAACTATGCTGATAGAAAACCATATTTTGGACAATGGCTAGACAACCTGTTGAAATTGCTGTACAGACTTTAAAGTAAATGCATGTTCCCTTTTGTTTATTGTCATTGTACATCTTAAATGGAACTTGGGTTTCGCACTCTTGCAATGCATTTGTATACTTTGATTGTAAAATCATAGTTTAGATGAGTTTAAGTGTTATGGATCTAGATATTTCCTTGAAATACAAAGGATCCATGTGAGTCTTGTGGGCAATGTACAGCTGTCCTATAAAGAGAGCTTTGGAACCATTGAACTGTCATCAAGGATAGAGGAATACTATCAAATATTATGGTTATTGTCATCATAGGCACATGTGCAAAATATGGAAGCATATAGAAAGCAAGTTAACTCTTCAATAATCCCATGAAACATAGTCTTTGTATGCATCCATGCATACAGGTTTCCATGTATATATGTGTACATGTAATTATGCATATATGAATGCATGTATCTATGTAGCCATGTATGTATGTGTGTATATAATAGGTTACTATTGCATTTGCTTTAAATTCTTTCTTGTGCATGGCGCTTGCTAGCCATCCAGTCATATTGTGGTTGTTGTGCATATTGCTTTTAAAGATATATGAACTCAATTTTGTGAGTTATATTTCATATTGGTAAATTGGCATTTATCTATTTTTGGAAGCCATGGGAATGGCTTTGTGAATTGTAATTGTTTTAAAGTGCTTGTGAAAATGCAAATGCATAGGCTCATTGATAGCTATGTGCTTTGATGCATATATGCAAATTTATAGGATTCATTGCTATGATGTAAAGGACACATAAATATTCATTCCTCAGGCCCATGTAGTCATTTCAATATGTATCTATGCATGGGTTTGAGTAGATGCTAATTGTTCTGAGTTTTGGTTGCATGTCATTGCATTAAACAATTAAGAATAAATGCTAGGTAGTTGAAGTAAAATGACCCCGTTCAGTTAGAAGATCATTCATCCTTGTATTGTCCCATATCTAAATAATTAGGCAATTGCTGGTTAGCCTTTAAGTACATAGCAAGTCAATGAAACAAAATAAAAAATGATTGCAATAATCCTTGTGTGCATTTAAACTATTAATCAAATACAATTAACAAACTAGCCCTAGAATACCATGTTTGTGTTAATGTGTTCAATACCATTTTTTTATGCACAGATGTATATGGATGCTATGAGTTGTGATTTCTACCATTGGGTTGTGTTTACTATTGCTTGCACAACCAAGCAATATGCAAGTACAGTTCATAATTTGTTGCATGCAGATACATTCAAGGACAAATACTAAGCAAGGTTGTTAGCATCCTGATAGGGAAGATGATGGATACATCCAATTAATGTATGTCACAACATCTTATAAACAATAATTCCTATCAAACACAGATGGAACTTTGCATTTCAACGAAAAATTCAAATAAACAATACTAGATGTAGTTGAAAATATGAATTTATAATCAAAGTGTGCAACTGTCTAAAAGCACTATGAAACCTTGCTTGCATTTCTTGTTTCAAACAAATTAAAAAAATGAAAAGCAATATTACTTAACAGCTCTATGGGAAAAATGTAATTTGGATTCTACGACATTGCTTGACATAGTTTTAAATACCTCCATGATACAAGAACAGTAACGACAACATTTGACAGAATTTTTATGCTTGTGAGCAGGAAAAAGGTTTCTACTGTATTCTTTATACTTCCATTGTCTGCATTTATGCCTATGAGGACAACAACCATGACTTTTAACAGAATCCCACTATCCTTTGTGCTTTCATGAGAGCAGAAAAGCTCAAAGCAATAGACTATTGACTCATAGTTGGAAAGCTCTCATTATCGCACACGTTGACATAATTTTGGATCCAAAGCCCTCTTCATGGGACCACTTTGCAGCAATTAAAAAAATACAAATTCTACAGGGCTCCCATGCATAAAGTAAAATGAACAAGAGGGTTTGTACATAATACATATGAAATGCAGATGAAACCTTCGCATTTCAACAAGAAATTTGGATAGATAACACTAAGAGTAGTTTCATATATGGATTTATGCCTATGAGGACAAGAACCACGACTTTTAACTGCATCCCTCTATCCTTTATGCTTTTATGACAATGGAAAGGCTCAAAGCAACACACTATTGACTCACATGCATGAACTAAAAAGTAGTTTAAAATATGGGTTTATGGCTATGAGGACAACAAGCACAACTTTTAACAGAATCCCTTTACCCTTTATGCTTTGATGGCAACGGAAAAGCTCAAAGCAACCCACTGTTTACTCGTAGTTCAAAAGCTCTCCTTATCACACGTGTGTACATAATTTTGGTTCCAGAGCCCTCTCTATAGGACCACTTTGTAGTAGTCAATAATATACAGACTTTATAGGGATCACATGAATTAAGTATAATGGACAAGAGGATTTCTACATAATACCTATCAAACGCAGATGAAACTTTTGCATTTCAACAAGAAGCTCGGATAAATAATACTTAAAGTAGCTTAAAATGTGAATTTATAATCAAAATATAACAATGTCTTAAAGTACTATGAAACCCTACTTGCATTCCAAATATGCATACCAAATATAGAAGCACAGGCTAAAACATTTAAACTGTTTGATAGAATTCCTCAAAGAAATGTTGGCTCTTAGTATGTAGTGAGTGCAAATTATGCAAAGGAATATTTGTCAGAGAAGGCTTTTTGCAAGCAATCAAGCAAATCAGCCAAATAGCTGATCAAGTTAACTATGAATGAAGTTACTTAACTAGTCAATGAAACTAGTTCAATGATAGATCAATTTTCTTGAATAGTAATTAATAGTTAATTAATAAATGTACATGAAACCAATTAAACCAATCATGGCCATTCATATGCAGAAAAGAAAATTTTCTTGAAAAAGCTTTATAGACAAGGAAGCAAATGCAATTGCTAAGTGGAAACCCAAATGAAAAAATCCTCGCCAACATCTTCCTTTCTGTTTCTTGTGCTACAAATATTCAACAAGCTATAGCTATCCACATTAATATGTATCTATGCATGCAGTCATCGATATATGTATCTATGCAGCTTCTATACATGTATATTTAAGCATTTATGTATCCAGCTATGCATCTATCTACCTATCCATGTAAATATGTTTCTATGTATTCTTCTACCTATAGATGCATCCATGCATATATGTATCTGTGTTTCTATGTACAAATGTATACAGGCATCTATCCATGTGTGTGTCAATGTAACTATGAATACATCTACCCATAGGTACATGTAACTATGCATCTATGGATACCATGATAGATGTCCACATCCATGTATATATGGATGCATGTATCAAGTGCCTTGGGCCCAGGTCTTGATTCTGCAGCAACAACATCTCCTGTGACTACACAGATGTGTAGAATAACAAAAAATGAAGCACTCAAAGTAATTACAATTCATCTCTAGTCGCTAAAATCTATATTATAGGATAAACAAGTAAGAAATTTTGGGTATATGAAGGTCATGAACATTGAACCAATAGTAGGACAGTCACCACAACATTTAAGTTAACCTATGGTGTAGATTCTCTTTTCCATTATCAATTTTATTCCCAATTTCATCCATGAAGAACTTTGTCAACCTGTAGATCCTGCTATTAGCTATCACTTTGATCCATGATTTCCATTTCTTTTATCAATGAATTGCATATCTTTGGTCCATAAAGAACTTCTTGAACCTCTGTATCCATGAATTCTATATCTTTGAGGATATTCTTCATGGATGAAATTGGGAATACAATTGATAATGCAAAAGAGAGTGTTGAGCATAGGTTTACTTAAGTGTTGTGGTGACTATCACACTGTTACTTTAACGTTCATGACCTTCATCTACTAAAAAGTTCTTGCTCATTTATACCTTGTTATTTAAATCTGTGATATTGCATTGCATATGTCTCATTCTCTTCACCTTGAAATCTCGATACTGAAATACAGTAATAGAAAGTAATCAAGTAATTATAGTAACACAAAATAATTCCAACAAAAACTAATCAAGAGTAATATAAAATACTTTTAAACACCCTGTGTGTTACAACTGTCAGTGAGTTGTTTTTACAACACTGTGTGTTTTACAGCCTACAGTTTAACAAAACAGTACTCAAAAAATTAAACAAAAAATAGATACAAATTCTAAATTCATTCAACTGTAGTGTTTGAAAAGACTAATGGAATCTTAAATTCAATGTTTTAGTTTCCATTTTCCATTTAAAAAGTCTTCTAGCATCCTAATCAGATTCACTCTTTACATTTTATTTCTTTACTTTTCTGCCCTCATGGGAATGGTAGGGGAATCATATGTGAAGCCACTGAATGACCCTTCCATGATTTGGTGGAACTGGTGTGCAGTGATTTCATGAAATCTCAAGTATCATAGTATATGTAGCATAACAGCTAATTAGTCCATCTTGCATTTTGCTGGTGACAATTTAATTTGTCTCATCTGTCTCTGAACCATTGATCAAAGTCAATTAACAAATGATTCAATCTTGCACTTGACTCATGCAAATTAAGTCAATTCTATCACTAATCATAGTAATAGTAAACAAATGCTTATTAGATGATGTCATTGTTGATATCCTATTTGCATTTCCTGTTTGCATGTGCCTGATTTAAACATTTAATTATTGCCTCTTGATAATGGAATGAAATGAACTTGGATAGATGGAAATAAAATGACCCCATGGAATTGGAACATCTATGTTTACATGGCTTAAACATGATAACAGACTTGCGTGCATGAGACCTAGTTGAAACTCAAATGTCATATTGTGTGTAGCATATTAGCTAGTTAGCTTAACATGATAGCTTTCATGCAAGTTAATTCAGTGATCAATCAAGCTGATTGGCTGATGAATTAATTGTGTTCCACAGTTGGTCACAGCTAATTATTGGTAAAGCTGTAAATGCCATAGATGGAATGATATGAATAAAATTCTTGTTTCTGGTTTTCCTTGAGATGCAATAAAAAAATTGCTATAAAGGCATAAGACAAGGTTGTGTAACATATTGCCATTCCTTTATCTAATTTCTTTGGACACAAATGTGTTACACATTTGATTGCAACAGTAACATGTCTACGAAAGTGGGACAGTAGAGATCATAGTTCAATAGTTTTTAGTGTGTGTGTATATGTATCCTGATACATATAAGCTCGATCTGGTGTTTATGAAAATAGTTCCTATGTGCAGTGGAAGAGCTTATTAGTGTTACTATATGACATATACATCTAACATGGTAAATTGGTACAAGCCTAGAGTGACAGCAAATCAATTAAACCAATCATGGCTATTCATATGCAAAAAAAAAAGTAGCCTCTTGAAAAGGCTTTATAGCCAAGTGCATGTAGAGATATCGCAAGATATGCATGAATCGATATATGCATGACTGCATCTATGGATACATAGATACATAATGAAATGGAGAAAAGGGCACATTTATATATGCATAATTTGATTCAAACTAGTGGCTGAAGGTACATAGTTCATACAGACAAAATTAGTGCATTGAATGGCATCTGACCAAAGGGGGGATTGTTTGAATTGCTAAGCAGTCTTTCAATCAAAGTCAATTAACAAAGTAGCAGTCAGACCTAAAGAAACTTGAAGGACTATGAGGATAGAAACTGTACATTTTAAATGAAAGTCAGGTCTTGCATTGTTACAATGTATTTGTATACTTTGCTTATAAAATCATAGTTTAGATCATTTAAAGTGTTATGCTTTTGAATCTTTTCTTGAAATACGAAGGATTCATCTGAGTCTTGGAGGCAATGCACAACTGTCCTATAGAGAGAGCTTTGGAACCAATGAGCTGTCATATATACATGTGTACATGAGTCCATAGATGCATATATACATGTATCCATGCAAGTTATTGATAGATGCATATATACATGGATATGTCTATGCAATTCATAGGTGCATATATACATAAATCGAGGTATACATGTACCCATAGATACAGTCATACATATATAGACAGATGCATAAAGAGATTATAAGATATATGCACAAATCGATATATGCATGAATGCACTTATGGTTACATAGATACATTATGAAATGAAGAAAAAGACACATTTATATGTGCATTTATTTTGAGAGTTTGATTCTAAATCCATATGCATACTTTGATTAAAACTAGTGGCTGAAAGTACACAATTTATAGCTGGTGTATTTTGATGTTTGGACTATTAGTATCCATTACACTATCACTGTCATCAATTGCAATTATAATTTTGGCAGTTGTTTGCACAAATGTGTTTTCATGCATTGTGAAACCCAACTTGTGCTTCTGGGATATAATGAAGCAAAATAAATAAAAGTAGCAATTTGTTGCCTTGAGTAACTTGTTTCTTGGTATTCATTCAATGAGCGCAGGTGCGTTTGCTCTGTGACTGTAAACGTCCACTTTTTATTGGTAAAAGCTGTCAGTTTTCTAGCCTATGTCTTTGCTTAAATTTATTTGTATATGTCATCTTGTTCCAGACTCCCATTAAATAAAGGAATCTCCATATTCTACCAGCAAAGAAAATGCATTAATGTCAAAGGAGTTTGAAATTCAAGATAACAAACCTAATAGCACTCACTTGGATAAACTGTTTTCTATCGTGACAATTTTATTGGCCTGTAGCGTCAAGGCAAGAATACTTATGCATTTGGTTGAAATGATTTTATTAGTTCCTACTGGTAGGCAAAAATACTTATGCATTTGCGTGGAATGCATTTAACTGTCAGCATTGACCAAACACATTTCACCATTTAACATGTTACTTATTTTTTTGTATAGTTTGAATTTGGAGAGCTATTTTATATACTGGAAAATTAGCATTTATCTATTTTTCTATTCATCTGAGTAGCTTTAAAAATCATTTTCGTTTTGAAAATTTTGGGGAAATGCGATCGTATAAATTGATTAAATAAATTTAAGCAAAGGCATAGTTTAAAAAGTTAGTGGCTAGAGGTACATGATCCATGAATGCAGATTAAATGCATTAAAATATCAGGAAACTGCGAGCGCAAAAATTGATTGATTAAAATTAAGCAAAGGCATAGCTTATCAAGGTTGCGGGTAGATGTACGTAATGCATGAATAAAAAATAAATGCATTGAATGACATGTGGCTCAAGGTGAAAGTGTTGGGATGGCTTGGATGCCATGCTTGGCTAGGGTACTTTGGTCATTTAATATAGAGTTAAGTTACTTGGTATGCATTTCTATTACTTTGCGTGTGTTGTTTTTGTCAGTGCATGTATGTATGTATGCATGTTTCTATGTGCATTAGCATTTACCTATGTGCATATCTATGTAGACATTTGTAGATGCATGTATGCATATATGCATGTGACTCTAGATATATCTATGCATATATGTATTTATGCATATATGTATATCTGTATAGATGCATCTATGTGTATATGCATTTAATCACATGGATGCATATATGTTTATGCCCATCGATACATTAATCTGTCTTTACATGGATGTATCTATACATATATATACATATGTATACATATATGTGTGTGTCGATGTGTCTTCGCTGCAGAAGAGTTTACAGTGACAGGGCAAAGGTTGTCATGGTTCCAAAAAAGGACACTTGCAGACAAGCTATTCTAGGCAATAAATAGCTTCTTTCATCAGTTTTCTTTTATTTTAATGTCCATGAGCACATTGGGTTTCACAGTGCTCATCCTATGCTGTTCTTCAAACCCTAGTTCCTTAGACATGCAATTGTCTTTTGTCCATTGTAGAATGTGAGGGCTTAACAATAACTTGGTGCTTATATGCTCTCTAAATATTACATATCTTCAATTACCTTAGAACTGTACCCTAGTGCAAGCTTTTAAGTGACTATTCTGTTAACATGTTCCATAATAGGACCTTACAAAAAATATGAGGACAATGTGTTAAGAGTACTTTACAAACTGTCAACCAAATACGATTTCCAGATATAAGCCTGAACTGCACAATTTCTTTCATCTCTCTCATTGTCATTAAAGCATAAATCAAAGAGGTTTTTCCCACAACTTCTACTTTTTTGTACCTTTACACGATAATTCACTTTATTCATTAATGAATCAAATTATCTTAATTAATTCATTTTATTTTTCCTTTTGTCATTTCATAGCTAATTAATTAGATAACTGCTAAATAGTATTTATATTCATAATAATTAAAACAAAGAAATAATTATAACTATCCTTGTGTACATTTGGCCAATCAAACAAAGGCAATTAAAAAATCTGATTTCACTTATTCACTGATAGTATTGGCATACAATTTCCTTGAAAAGTCTTGAAAAAGAGGATTACTCAAACACCAATAAGGATTCTAATTTGTAACATTCTTTTCCAAATCATCTTCATTCAATAGGATTTTGTGGCATACATTAATTGGATGTATCGCATCATCTTTCTTATCAGGATGCTAACAACCTTAGTTTGTATTTCCCCTTGGGTGTATCTAAATGCTGTTAGTTATGAATTCTACTTGCATGTGGCTTCATTGCACATGTAATAGTAAGTGCTACCTAATAGTAGAAAAATAAACTTATGCATATGGTAATGAAATGACCCCATTTAGTTAGAAAATCAATATTTACATCGCTTTCACTGTTAAGTGATAGTCATTTTGGCATTAAACAATAGCTAAAAATTGTTTTTTCACCAGCACTTAACAGTGCTAGCACAAGTCTGTGTTGTTTTTTGGCTTTGTATTGATTTGTTGTAGCGGCTTATTTACACTTTCTTAGGTGCTTAAGCAAATATGGGATCTATTCCATTGATTGCTATTAAAGAGCTTATACCAACATTGCAATAACAGAATTACCCTGGTGCATGCATATGCAAAAAAATGTTCTATATTATAGGGTGCACAAATAGCAGTAAGTATTTAGAAATTATAAAATGCAATTTGCATTCTAAGAAACAAAAGTTCTTACTTGGATCGTTTCTTAGTCAAATGAAACTGCATAAGAATTCTGTTTTGTTTTTATGAATAGCATAGTATATGTCGCTCACTATACTCATTTGTCTAAATTGTCCTTGTGACAGGGATTAATGCTTTCAACTGTATTTAAACAATCATGAACAAACTACACTGGGAAAAATTGCTTGTTCCTATCACAATTTGGACATTTTCACAAGTATACTTGATCGTTTGATAGCATATTACAAGGTCAGTTTTCCAAATTGTTTTTTTGCTTTTCTTGAAATGCAATTGAAATTCTTCAATATAATAACTGCATAAAGTTCTTTTTCATGTATTCATTTTGCCATCTTGTATTCCTCATTTCTTTGAACATAAATGATTTAGAGGACTGCTTCTACATATAGAAACATGAAAATGCATTTTACACAATTGCAATAGTAATTTGTCTTCGAGCAATAGAGCAGGTTTTGCTTATGTCTTAATTAGTTATACTTCCTCTATACAATATCCATATAATAGAATGAGCTGCTAGCATCCAATTTTTAGACCCTGTTTGCAGTTTCGAATAGCCTTTTGAGTCATAAGTCTCTATTTTATGTGAACTGGTTTTTCCCTACATGCATTTAAGACAAATTTTTGCATACAATTGCTTATATCTGTGGCAAGTTGCTGTGCAATGTGCAAGTTAGCATATGTTTTGTTTTCCTGTTTTACAAATAAATGCTTACGTAGTTAATTTCAAACGCTAACATGGCACGAGTACAATGAATGGTGTACTACGTCACTCATAGACATGATACAATATTTTCCATGGTGCTATTTACATGCAAAATGACATTAACCACAGCTTTTTTTTTGCTCACATTGCCAATTACACTGTGTGCTTTAAACTTCTGAAGTAAAAGAAAACTGAGGAAAGAAACTATTTATTGTCTCAAGTAACTCATTTCTGGTTCTGGATACTGTAACTATAACAAAGTCTGCTCAATCGCTATAAACTCTCCCAGAACAAAGACTTCTAGAATAGAAAAACAATGTGCACAAAGTAATTGTCATGCTTAACAGCTGACTTAAGTCTATCACACATGGACAAAGCGACCTCGCTATACATGTTCACCAAGCCATTCCAGCAGTTTCTCATCCACCTGCATGCTATTTAATGCATTTACTTTGCATATATGCACTATGCGCCTGTACTTTTGAGTTTCAATCTCTTCTTTTAATTGTTTAATCAATCTATGCCTTCACTTTTGCTTAATGGGCCTATGCCTTTGCATTTTCCTCAAATTTTTTAAACACAAATGATATTAAAAGCTATTCCGACAAATAGGAAAAGCCATAGATCTTCTTTGATCAAATAATTCTTTTGCATTTCCCTGATTTTCTTAAAACAAAAAAAGAATTGTAAAACTTTTCTCTGCATGCCACTTAATTCATGTTTATCTGAATTGCTTCTAAAATCATTTGTTCTTTGAAAAAAATCACTCTCTTACAAGTACATAGAAACAAAGGAATACAATTACACAAAACATTTA
>VDFB02167441.1:0-27934 GCA_007258455.2 Sequoia sempervirens
AGAATGGGATACTATTGGCCTACCATGGAGCAAGATTCTTTTACTTTTGTTAAGAAGTGTTCTAAATTCCAGATCCATGGGAATCTTATTCATGCACCTGCACAAGAATTGCAGCCTTTTATTTCAACATGGCCCTTTTCTCAGTGGGGATTAGATCTTGTTGGAAAAATACATCCTTCATCATCAAATGGTCATAAGTTTATCATCACAGCTACTGAGTATTTTACAAAATGGATTGAAGCTGTTCCTCTAACAACATTGACTGGTAAACAAATATCTTCATTTATCTTGAATTACATTATTTGTAGATATGGAATTCCTAATTCTATTGTTACTGATAATGGAAGACCTTTTAAGAATCAGGATATTGATGAACTTTGTGAAAGATTTCATATCCAACACAGGTACTCTACACCTTATTATCCACAGGGTAATGGTCAAGCATAAGCTTCTAACAAAACCATTTTGAAGATATTGAAGAAGACAGTAAATGATGCTGGACGTGATTGGCATGTTCAACTCAACCCAGCTTTGTGGGCATATAGAACTAGTATTCACACACCAACAAGAGCTACACCATATGCTTTAGTCTATGGAGCAGAAGCAATCTTACCATTGGAAGTTGAAATACCTTCGCTTAGGGTTTCACTTAAGGGATTGATAAGTGATGAAGACTACCGAGTTTCTCACCTTCAAGAACTCGAACTGTTAGATGAAAGATGCCAACATGCAGCTGATCACTTGAAAGGTTATCAACAAGTCATGTCTCGTAGTTATAACCACAGAGTTAAACCACGGGCATTTCAAGTGGGTGACTTAGTTTTGAAGGAAAATCCACGTAATCAGCAAGATAGAGAAAAGAAAGGAAAATTTGAACCTAATTGGCTTGGTCCATTTGTTATTATAGCAGCATATGGTTCTGGAGCATATCAATTATCCACATCAGAGGGGGACCTGTTTGAAGAGCCAACCAATAGTATTCACCTTAAGAAGTTTTATGTCTAAAAAGTCCTGAAAAAATCAAAAAAATCATACAAAGTCCTGAAAAAATAAAAAAAAATCATAAAAAGTCCTGAAAAAATCAAAAAAATCATAAAAAGTCCTGAAAAAATCAAAAAAATCATAAAAAGTCCTAAAAAAATCAAAAAAATCAAAAAAATCTTGAAAAAGTGCAATAAAAACAAGTGGTGAAAACTTGGCAAACAAGCGCTACTTGTGATTGAAATGGGCTCCTCCATTTATTAGTTTATGTCTTATTTTCACTTTAGGCATCATTCATCCACGTTTATCATCTGTAAATATCTTTCATTATCCATACCATGTAGTGGGAATCTTTAGGTTTCATCATGGCTTGATGAAATTTGTACATATCTTTTATCTTTAGGTTGTGTTTACATTGGGGGCAAAACGCAGAAACATACAAGAGAGGGGCAACGAGCTTTCAAAATATCACAAGCAGACAAATAACAGCTTGACAAAACAAAACGAACATTGTCAAATCAACTCAATCACAAACATGTTTATGCCAATAACATGATCCAAACAACTATCGAAGTGAGAATATCAATGATGATAACCAAATTGGATGATCTTAATCTAAATAAATGTTTGAAATGCCTTAAACAGGATTTGAATGGTTGTTTGATTTTCTATCATATCTCTGGAGTAATTCGATGATGTACTGAACTAGAAAAGCAAGGAAGGAGTATGATTTTTCTTTGTCTTCTGTTTGTGAGGAAACTCATTAGTACTATGCAAATTGGTCGCGAGACATGCTCTACTATGGATCATGGATGACATTTCAGAATTTTCATGGGAAAAAGGTTAACTCTTGTCTGTTTATGCAAGCAATACTCAGGTCATCTCGGTTCAATTATACCTAGATGCTTGTATTAACTTGCTATATTAAAAATCATGAAAGCAATACTCAGGTCATCACTGGTGCTAACATACCCTTTGATGCTTGTATTAACTTTCAACATTTCAAAACTCTATGATGATACAAAAAGCATACATAAGCTCTCCAAATGGAAATATTGTATGAATGTCCTGCATGGTTAGTATAGATTGCATTCATGTTAGAATTTGCATCTTGCATTCATAGATTCCTAAAAGCTGGCAAAAAAAATAAAAAAAAAATCAAAGATTTATATCTCCTCAAATATGACTGAGTATATTTTGACGTTCACAAAACATCATACATTCATTCATTTATCATAAACATCATTTCATAAATTATTACATTCATTCATCTATCATAAACATCATACATTCATTCATCTCATAAAATCATGTATATAAATATCATAAATCATGAAGCCATCATATAGTACACATCATATATATATATATCATGTAAAATCATCTCTGCATTTCATATATCTCAAAATGAATGTCAAAATGTACAAGGATGTCAAAATACAAATGATATAATATCATCAAAAATGTGATCATCTCACGGTGTATACAAAATGTCTCAACAGAATATCATGAAAGAGATCATATACAATGCACTAGGCAGAGCTATCCTATGATGGAGCTGGCCTAGGACCTGTACCACCTGCCCCTGATGGACCTACTCCACCTGACCCCGGTGGCCCTCTAGGAGGTAATGGCTGTGTCACACCCCTGCTGGTAGTACGAGAGCGACCATGAGTAGATCGTGACTGAGTGTAGCTCTCTCTCTGCTCAGCTGGGACTGCATCATGATATCTGGTCCGATAAAACTCTGCCTCTCGAGTAGCCCTCGTAACCTCTCTCATCATATCACCTGGCAAAGTGCTACCTGCCACTCTCTGTAGGCTATCTGCTAAGGCAATGGCCTGCTCACCCCGCTGTCTAGCTGCATCTCTCTCGGCAGTGATCGAAGTCACCTGACCCTGCAACTGTGAAATCAAGGCCTGTGCCTGTGATAGCTGAGCCTGCAAGCTCTGTATTGTGCTCTACAAAGAGGATATATGACTCACTACTGTCGGATCCACTGACGGAGATGGGTCAGTATGCCTCATCCGTGGTCCACCTCTGCCTGCACTACCTCCTCTGCCACCTCTCCTGCCACCTCTCCTGTCGTCTCTCCTGCCACCCCTACCATCACCACCATCATCTCCATCTGAGTCATCATCTCCACTACCCTCCTCGTCCTCACTGTCCTCTGAATCGTCATCACCGGACTCTGAATCTCCCTGTCGACGTCTCTGTCCAATGACAGGAGCAACAGCCTCATCGGGATCAAACATACGTAGAGGAGGATGCTGTAGAACATACTGAACATACTCTGGTGTCGCCCCTGCATCCAGTTAATTTTCCTGGTAGTCCCACATCTGTGCTCCTAAACTGAGGAACTCTGCAACAGCTGCATCATAAGAGATCCGTGGGCCCCACACTGCAAGCTCTGCCTGTCGCCGTGCATAAATAGCTGAACCAACAGGCATACCCTGAGTCAGACCAAACTGTCGCAATACACGTCCAGCAAGAAATCTCTCCAAGATCCATGTGGTCCGTCCAATCAAAAATCTGGAAGTGCATACAAAACGCATCTCCCTCGCATCCTCTGGCCATGGCTCACAATCCAAATATGGCCTCCAACATACTGTGTCCAAACTATCTAACAGCCGCTGCCAATACACTAGTTTGCCCAGTCTAGGCTGAGCAATAATATGTGAATATCTCCATCTGTATGGTCGACCAGGTGGACGATCTCCTCGAGTCAATGGACGTAACACTGCAAAATGCTCCCATGCCCATATCTGTAATAATGAGCATCCGACAGCAAAACTCTGGCCTCTACCATATACAATGTGATGTAGCTCGTCATATAAGTGGGCTAGCATACAGGTACCCCATGCATATCGTGTGCCCTGCATCACCATGCTCTCTAAGACACGACCCCATCCGATCGCGTACCCCTTCGACCTATGGTCGGGGCACAACACACCTCCAATGAATCCTGCAAGTACAGCCGGTAGTGGTGGATAGGCATCTGTAATCTCACCCCATGGGATGAAGTACCCAGCAATCTGATCATCTCTAAATATCCGTCTCAAAGCAAGAGTACCTCCAGCCTCTCATCTATCAAAAACAACAATCTCTCCCATCACTGGGATCCGTAGAATGCGATATACATCCTCGGGAGTCACTGTAATCTCACCGGTCGGTAAATGAAAGGTGTTGGTGTCGCTATGCCACCGCTCTGCAAGTGCTGTCAATAGAGCCCTATTGAGGCGAACCTCAGGCATATCAAGTAATGCAGTCAAACCACAAGCGTCAATCACATCTCTATCAGACTGTAATAAATGTGGAATCAATGACCATGTGCTCGGGAAAGCCTCTCGTATCTGCAGGACACCTAGTCTCTCCTGTTCACATACATCATCAAAACAACATCAATATCAAATCATCTTAACATATCAATACAAAACAAATCAATCAAACTATTTGTTTTTCATCATCATGGAACACAAATAATCAACATCAAGTTTCCTTCTAACAACTTTAGGAGAAAACTTATCTATACTATTTGTTTTTAACAACTTTAAAAGCAAATTTATCAGCTACTATTTGTTCTCCAACAACTTGGGAAACAAATTTATCATGTGGAACAAAATGCGCTACAGAACTAGTTTTATGCGCTACAAAATTCTTTATCAGCGCTAAGTAACTTTTTGCGCTACAGAATCAATTAATGGCGCTATGATTTTTATCAACAGCGCTATGGAATATTTTGCGCTACAATATTTGTTAAGAGCGCTGCAATACATCTTAGTTGCGCTACGATATCATATGCGCTATGAAAATCATCAAATGCGCTATGAAATCTATCACAGGCGCTACGACATTGTATGCGCTATGGAAAATTTCAAATGCGCTACGATACGCCTTAAGGGCGCTACAATATTAAACGCGCTACAAAAATTATTGCATGTGCTACGATACACTTTAAGAGCGCTAAAACTCAATGTTTTTAAATTAAAACATTAAAAACGTGCGCAAAATGAAATTTTCAACAGACAGGGATTTACGAGACACATACCGGAGGTCCGTAGTGCGCTAGCCGCTGATGACGTCGGATACGCTCGAAACGGTGCAGGTGAACTGGAAGTGCCATGATTATCCACTCAGAGCTCAATATTTGCAAATTTTACTAGGTTCAAATTGAAAATGACATGGAAAATGACATTTTTAACCTATATAATGGTAAAATTGGGGCATTTTTATCATATTTTCACATCCTAGGGGCAATTTCTTTATCAAATTTTCATTTCATATCTTATCAGGGCAATTTCTTCATATCATAAGTTTCGAACGACAAATCGATATCTTAAAAATCATCAAAATTCAAAAAAATTCAAATATCGATTCATCGTTCGCGGGGGCATACACATACATCTATTAAATGTTTCAAATCAATATTTGGGGCAAAATTTCAAAATTCTTTGAAGTAATGCGTAAAACACATCACTTCAAAGAGGGGAAAAATGTATACACTTAAAAATGGTCGTATCACATTGTCTGGTAATTAATTAAATATTTTTAATATATTTAATTAAAATCTTTTGATTCTATCTACATATAAATAAATTTAAATAATTTATTTATATTGTTCATGATTTCATTTCGATTAGATATTTAATCACCTTTTCATATTCATTTCTTAATTAATTAAATAAATTTTATAATTTATTTTTATTAATTATCCTATAATCTTAGTTTGAATATTTTATTCAAATAAAGATTAAAATATTAAATTCTTCTAAATATCATTTATAATTAAATATTCTAAAATATTTGATTATTTCCTCTAATCCAATATTCATTTTTAAATCATTTCAAAATTCCTCCAATTCAATAATCTATTCATAATTAAATATTTCCAAAAATATTTAATTAAATTCTTCTAAATATTAAATTCTTCTAAATATTTCAAAAATCTTCTAAAGTCACATCATGATTAAATATTACCAAAATATTTAATTAATTCTTCTATAGTTTTCAAAAATCAAAAATCAAATATCAAAAAGCAATAAATTAAATTAAATAAATTTTATTTATTTAATTTGGGATTTATCTTCAACTCCCGGGAAACAAACTGCCAAAACAGAAAATTAAATTTCTCTGTTTCTGTGCAGGCTTGTTCCCGTGGGTTGAAGACAAGCTTCCATTCTTCTCTCCAACCTCTCAACCTCCCCCATTTTCTTCTCCAACCTCTCAATCTCTCACCATTCAAACTTACCAGACAAATTCATAGCCATAGATTCTTGCCAGCAAGGATGAAGCCTGCAAAAATCTATAAATACAGCTGCCGGGAGCTCCAAAATCATATAGAATTTTAAGCAAGTAAATTATAGGCAAATTGCATAGCATCCATAGCATTCATAGAGTACTTTCATAGCAATAGCATAGAATCATAAGCATAGTAGCAATAGAATCATGATATCTCCCATTCACAGCCCCTGTGCATAATTCACAGCCCCTGTCCATATCCGTATCATCAATCTCATTTCTACTAGCATATAGAATAGTAAAGCATTCTCATTTGCATACTCGTTCTACAAGTTGCCATTTGAAGGAAGCCTAGCTTACACAATCTGAGAGCAAAAGCTTCAAAAGAATCACTGTAGATAGAGGAAAATGGGACGGTTCTGAATATTTTGTTTGTTAATTTGTTTTCAATTTCTTTAGATTAATGTTTCATTTAGTGTTTTATGTTTTCATTTAGATTAACATAGATAACATAACACACTAATTGTGAATGCGTAAATATCTTGATTGACATTGTGCATTTGATTCTGACTTACTAACATCGTTTCTTCCTGAATCATCCCTCGATCTAACCATTTAATCAAATATCCTTATCTGATTAAATTCATCCACTTTCATCCCTTAATTAAATAAATCATTTTGTCTAATTAAGTCACTCCCTCTTGTTAATTAAATCAATTCATCTGATCTAATTATCCTTATTTAATTAAATAATCAATTTATTTGATTAAATCTCCACAATCTATCCATTAAATTAAGTAAATTAACACCTTATTTGGTTTAATCTAACACCATCTCTTTTAATTAAATAAATCAAAATCTTTATTTAATTAACCTCTTATCATATTCCTCTCTTATTTGATTTAAATAAATCCATAAATTTGAGTCAAATGGGTCACATCATCTAACCTCTCTCATTAAATTAATTAACCCTTAATTAATTTAATCTCATCTCATGTCCCATCCTCTAGATAATGCAAGTTGCACATGAAAATAGATTTAATTCATTTATTAAATCTCTATTTTCCTCACAAAGCATCTTTTGGAATATTGTCTCAATTTGAATTCAAAAATTCCAAGTCAACGTGTACATCCAACAAGGCAATAAATTCATCTTACATGTCCTTTTCCTTGAGCCAAGTGGAATTTATTGCATTTTCCCTTCCCTCTTGCAAGTCATTTCAACAAATTTGAAATTCAAAATTATGCATTTATTGGCACAAACCCCAAATCTTGTACATCCTCCATCCATTCATGGCTTGACAAGTGACATCTTTCCATTGGATGAATGTTAGTCCCACATTGCCCAAATTTGGACATTCATCCATCTTGGCATTCTATAAATAAAGAGCTCATATCCTCATTTGATCATCCACAATTTATGCAAAGTTACCATGCTCAAATATTTCTCAAATTTCATCCATTATCCTTGAGTTCATAGCTAGGTTTTTGCAGATTTTTGGCTTGGAGCAATCATCTCTCACCAAAAAAGTGGATCAACTATCTTAAATACATCAAGTTTGCATCTTAGGGATTGGGAAAGAGCCAATTTTCACATCAAATTGGCACCAATTCCCCCATGGGATCATGTGTTTGTTTTTCTAATTAGGATTTAATCTTTGTTTTGTCATTTTCATTGTGTTCTTCACTATTTTCTTCCTAATTTGAATGTTGTAAATGGATTTCATGGGGAATCCTTGTTTTAGCTTGCAATTCTTTGTTTAACTTGTTTATTCATGTTGATTTGCAAGTACTAGGAAAAGGGTTGGCACATTTGGCACTAGAAGGAGGGATGGACATCATTCTTTCTCATCTTTTCCCAAAATTTCCTCATTTTTCCTCACACAGAGAAAATTCTAACACTGGGAGCTCAGTGTTGCTATTTTGGCACCGCTGTCTCTTCAGTGTTGCTATATAGCACCGCAGGAGACTCAAAGTGTGACGCTGGACTTGTCCTACCAAGAAAATTTGAATTTATAACTCCACCGCTGGGCTCACTGACTCATTAGATATTTTCAAAAAATAATCAAACTACGACGCTGAAGGGAAACTGTGATGCTAGGCGAAAAGTGCAACACAATTGAGCTCTCTGTCCCGACACAGAGCGATGCTGACTGGCAAGCGGCATTGTGAGGGTACCACTGGGAAATCAAACTTTGACACATTCATGAGTTGTGATGCTGGAAGGGAGTAAAAAGGAAAAATTAAATTTTAGCATGTGTTATTTGATTAATGATTAATTTGTTCTCTGTTTTCTACTTTTTTTTCTTTGTATTTTCTAGAATCTGACTGATTTTTCTTCCTTATAGGTTGGAAATCAAAATCGAAGAAAGAGGAAGCATGAGGAGGATGTTTCATTAAATCAAAGTGTTTTTAAACACTTTAGTGTTTGCTTAACACTTTGTTAAGAAATTGTTATCTTTTTCTTCCTTAGGACACTAGTTTTCATCTGGGTTTAAAAGGAATCTTTCAATTTCTTCTTGCAAGGGCTAAAATGAACATTAGGACCACAACTTACTAGATTTTGTTTCTTGGATTAACAATTGAACAAAGTATCTCTCACTTGTGTTTTAGTGCTTAAAAAGAACTCACATTTTGCTTTGTGGATTTAGAAAGAACAAGTGCAACTTTGTTTTGTGAAGGCTTACTTGAACTAACATAATTGAAAAAGGACATATGCACTTCTCTCGTGCTTTATAGCGATCTTGAGAATCAAAAGGCCTTTTTCGTGATTTTAGGTTGAGACAAAGCAATCACCTCCACACTTCGATTCGGGTTTAAAATTGAACAAAATCTTGTGCGAGTGTGAGTGGGGGCATTTTCATGTATATTTTCTCTTTTTGTTGCCATCAAATATTGATTGAGATACGGATTTTGTTTTCATTCACTTTTGTTTATCCTAGAGGGCCTGCCTTGGGGAAAAAGTACTCACCCAAGGGAACGACTCAACCAGTAACACTCTAAAGCCAAGAGTATTTCCAACGGGATATAAATGTGGCTATTGGAAGAAATGCCAATATCACGTGGTTGATTCTGACAAGATGGATCTGAAAGGGGACTCTTTTTGTATGGGTCAATCTCCACGAATGGAAAGTCCTTATTAAGCATGTGCTAGAATTTTCCAAAATCCTTTAATCTATTTGTTGGTGCAAGAGCGGTGGATTAAAGCCACCCCACACTGGTCTTTTAGTAGAAATGGAAAACATGCCATGGGAGTTTCATGGGTGTTGATGCTTGGAGTACATGCGTATAAGTGAGTGCCATGGAGAGCCAGTGGGGTCAAGCATCTAACCATTCGCTAGAGATAAGCGTAGCTGGACTTGTCCAAGTGGGAATCCAACAAATATTGTCTTACACATCCATAGGATTGTACTTATTCTTAGGTTACAAAATGCATTGCTTGATCGAAAACATCTAAAAACAAACACTTAACATCATCCAAATTTCAAACCCTTTTGAAGATAAATACAATTGACTCAATCCATATGTTATTGCTTTCCCTTGGGATTCACATCCTTAGAGGTTTCTAAACATTGGATTATATCTCAATTTGTCTTCTTAAGTAAACAATAGGAAAACCCTTGCCTTGAGTTCATCGAATTTCTGCATAACATACTTTGTGGGGTTTGAAGAAATTAAGACATTGGACATCTTAGTTTGAAAACTTAAATCAAAGAAAGTGTTTGTGGTAAAATAAATCCATTAAGAAAAGCTAAGCAAAATGAACCTTCATGTGTGTTGAAGAATCACGATTCTCAAAAAGATCCAAAATCCAAAGCAAAGATCATTGTTTCAAAATCCAGAAATTAAATCATTCTTTGGTCACAAAGGTCTATAGGAAGAATTTGCATGTTCTTCAATACCTAGGTCTAGGCAAACAAAGTTTCTTTTTTAGGTTCATCTTAGGATCAAAACAAGTCAAAATATTTTTCATCCATCCTTCAAAACATCAAAACAAAATCATCTCACCATCATCTTTTGGAAAATCTTGATAATCATCCTTAATACTAGGCTTTTTGACAAAATCAAAATAATCAAAATCCTTGAAGACTAAATCCTTGAAAACATTATCAAAATCACCTTTGGCTAGGTATGTGTAGATGCATGCTTTTACATATTCTTAGTCAAAGTTATCAAAAGCATCTTTTCTAGCTTAGTATATGTAGATGAATCCTTCTTCATATGCTTAGCGAAGCTATCATCTTGTTTGAATAGGTGTGGGTAGATGCATCCTTCTCCCCAAACATATTCAAATCATCATCCTTGAACAAATCTATCCCTTAGATCACCATCCAATATCTTAGGGTATGTTTGTTCAAAATCAAAAGCAAATAAAAATCAAAATCAAGGACAAAATCCCAAATCCAAAATCAAATCAAAATCAAAATTTGCAAGTCCTAAAAGCCTAGTGTCTCATTCAAGATTTCTCAAAATCCAAAAACATCCGTATCATCCATCCCTAACATCATCATCATATCATCACCTTTTGATCCTCAAGACATCCTAAAACTTTCTACTTTGGGCATAAAATAAAGATCAATCCCAAGAATCAAGAGATTCATCTCCCATATTCTTGAAAATTGATATTTGTTTTATGGTTCAAACTAGATCTCAATACAAGAAGAGTATGGAAGCCAACAAAGAAACACCCGCTTCGAGCAATCTTAGCCAAACAAGCGTAGAAATGACTCCCGCCGAATCAAGTAATCCTTTGACCCTCTCATCATGGAAAAATACACAAGAAGAAAACCAAGAAGAGGACCTTACCTTTGGAATGTCTCGTGAGGAAATGACTGAAATGCTCAAAAATCTAGAGAACCATAAAATCATCAACATCATGATGAGGCTCAACCCTTCGTTATACATGCTTGAGCTAGCAAAACAAGGGGCCAAGTTACCTTTGGATTTTGATGTGAGTACTATAGTAGAGACATCTTTTCCACCAATCTCATCCACCATTCCCATCTCATCTACATCCCCATCTCAAAACATCACACAAAAAATTCCACAAATCACAACATCGCTTGCTCCAACCCAACCCAACGTTAATAAGGGAAGTGCATTTCTCAATGCAATTCAAACACACCCCCTTGTTAATAATCAAAATTTGGATGCAAATACAATCTTGGAACAAAATATACCCCAAAACCCATTACACAAGAATGTTCCTCTAACATTCCATCATGATCCATCATCATCATTTTTTCACGCAACACCTCAAACACCTCTTCTCAAAAATTCACAAGAGAGAGATATGTTCAGAATAGGGGGCATATTTGACACCACAACATTCTCGCAAGAGCTCGCACCCCTCACATTTCCACCTCTTCCACCATTGCCACTATCATCCACACCACTTCTTGGTTTAGGGCTTCCTCCCCTACCAAGTATCAATCAAACCAATATCCCAACCATCAATTAAAGCATTATGCCAAACACTCAAAATTTGTCATTGATATCACAACAACAAATGATAAATGCACAAGAAATGGCAACATCATTGAACACACCCCTAACATCAAAAAGCATGGTCTCTCAAGGACCAACCATCACATCAACACCACTATCCAACACCCAAAACATCAACACAACATCATCACCCACCACAAATGCCATTCCAAATCCACCACCACCCCCACCACCACCAACATCCACCACATCAAGTCAATACAACGCGGCATTGCAAGATGCTTTTCAAAGGGGATACCAACAAGTGAAAAATAAAAAAGCATTTCAACTAGCTGCTCAAGCTGTACAAGCTACCCAAGCTGTACAAGCCGCATTACAAGTGCAACAAGCTGCGCAAGCCCAAGCTTTATTGCAACAACAACAACAACAAGCCGCTCAAGCTACACAAGTCACGCAAGCATTGCTAGCACAAAAGGATACTCAAGCACAACTTCTATTGCAAGCATAAGTAGTACAAGAACAAGCAGCACAAACACAAGCTCAATATCATGCACAACAAGCTCAATATAGAGCACAAATCCTGGCACAAAGACAAGCAGCGCAATTGCAAGCATATCAGCAAGCCATAAAGCAATACCAAGAGCAGCAAGAAGCAACAAAATTGGCAGCACAACAACAAGCCCAACAACAAGCACAAATCTTAGTGCAACAACAACAAGATCAACAACAAGCGTTGTTCATACAAAAGCAGGTGGAAGCCTACCTCGCTCGAAAAAATGTACAGATACCATCAAACAACACACCAACCAACCCACCCATCCAACCCATGATTGAAACACCCCAAAACACTTTCATCCCACCCCCTGATCCCTAAAATGATGTGACGACACAACTTAGGTTGCTCTCACAACAAGTGCTTGACCTTCAATTAGGGTGAACAACCAAAACACCAAGAAACTTGTGTCCCTATCCATTTGATAGGAGCTTAATAATGAAACCATTCCCTAAGGGATTTGAAATCCCCAAATTTGACAAATATCGAGGGATGGGAAACCATGAAGATCACATCAGGGAATTCCAGGTTCATTGCATGGAAGTCGCATATGATGATACTTATTTGATGAGGCTATTTCATAGAAGCTTGGCAGGCCATGCTATGGAATGGTTCTCTTGCTTACCTTCAGGTATTAGGACATTCCAAGAAATTATAGACGCATTCATAAAAAACTATGCATGCAACATTGCAATGGATGTTAGTCTAGAAGAACTTTCAGCTTTGAAACAAGAAAAGGGTGAATATTTCACTTCATTCCTACAACAATGGTGATCCAAGGCCAATCAGAGCAAGTGGACCATGCCAGAAGAATAACAAGTTTGCACCATCATATCCAACCTTGAAGGCTACTTGGCGTTTCATCTCAAGGTTCAGGGCATTACCATGTACGATCAGTTGATCCCCAAGGTTATTAGCATCAAAAGAGCACTTGTAACTCAACCAAGGGAATCAACATCATACCACAAACAACAAAAAAACTGCCCACCATCCAACTACAATGATAAACCTTGCACATGGGCAAGGAACAAAAACTTTACTAATGATGGTATCGTCGATTCCAAGGTGGTCATTAGTGCTCCTCGCTAAAACACACCCGCACCTCAAATCCAAACACAACATCAAAACACTCATCACACAACACACCAGGAAAATAACAATCCAACCATCAATAACCTCAATGATCAAAGGAGACCACCTCAATGCAAGAGCTACCCCAAACGAAAATACACCACTTTGGAGGAACCACTTGAGGACATAATGAAAAAGTTGATCGATGAAAAAATCATCAAGGCTCCTACCTTTGAAAATTACTAAGAACCAGACGTAAAAAATCCTTGGTATAATGAGAATCAACTTTGTGAGTTCCATAAAATCAATGGCCATACCACAAACAGTTGCATGAGACTCAAATACATCATCCAAGATCTCATCGATAAAAAAATCATAAATGTGGAACAACCTATAGGAAATCGGGATCTTAAGATATATACAAATCCGATATCGAATCATGGCAACAAACGAAATAACAATAAAAAAGATAAAGGGAAAGGCATCCACTCAAATGTAAATCATGTGTATGAAACAGTTGTCACCTCCCTAGATGAAGACTGCATGGTCATTACTATCAAGGGCACCTATGCCGAAGATTGTGGAGTCACCACAAGAGGCGGTAAGGTAACCATTGCAGGATTATCCCAACCAAATAGAGTCCCTGCATCTAGATCCATTCCTAATGGATAAAATGTCCTAGATCAACTCAAGAGAATGCCAACACACATCTCCATCATGGAGTTGTTAAAAATATCATTAGCTCATAAGATCCTTGAGGAAGCATTAGCCTCATCCACTGTCCCCACAAATCTCGATGCAGAGTAATTCCAAGCTATGGTCAGAAATATCATTATGCCTAATCTTCTTACATTCTCTGACTAGGATTTCCCCACTCAACCATCTCACAACCGTGCACTTCACTTGGAAGCCATTGTATAAAAGAGCAAAATCAAAAGGGTCTTGGTGGATGCAGGTGCGGGCTTGAACATATGTTCCCTAAGCCTCATCAAGCAGTTGAAAATATCAGAAGATTCCATCGACAAAGGAAAGGGCATCACGATAAGAGCATATGATGACCAAGAAAGAGTGTCTTAGGGCACAATCAAACTCCTTATTCAAGTAGGGCCCACCATCTTGGAAACCACTTGTTAGGTCTTGGACCTCGACTTGCCATATAATATCCTCTTAGGATGTCCATGGATCCATGCGATGAAAGTAGTAGCATCAACTTTCCACCAATGTGTGAAATTCATACAGAATGGATAAGAAGTTACCGTCCATGGAGATCCTGAACCTTTCTCATACTGCAAAAATCTTGAAGCAATGTATTACAAAATCCCTCAAGTGCCAAAAAATTATGAGGGCCCATCCACACCTTACATTGATCATGCCACTCTCACATCCACTTCTGTGATAGAGACACCTGCCATTTCCGCCATTCCCACCATCTCCGACATCAAGCTTATTATCCAAGATAATGGTTGTGGAAACTACGAGCTCCCTAATAATGCCTTTGTGGTAGGAGAGTTACCACAATCTCCTAGATCACCGGGATGCCCACAAACAAATGAAGCTTCCACATCCCAAACATCTCCTACGAACTCTCCCAAATTTACAAGTTGGGGAGATCTTGGCTGAGAGGTTATTGAAGTAGATCCATCTCACATGCTATATCATGATGAAATACCAGTAGTGGATTTACCCATGGATGACAGAAGCAAGGGTCTGCAAATGATGCTCACAATGGGCTATGACAGAAACCAAGGACTTGGCCAAAATGACAATGGGCTCATAATACCTATCATGCCAAAGATGCGACCAATAACAAATATTGGCCTCAGATGTACCCCTCTGAGTATAACCATACGTGGCCATAGTCCTCTAGTTAGAACGGTTAACAATCCTCCTTAGCCAACCCACGTAGAACTACGCCTACCCGTATCTATAGGTCATGTCATAGATAATTTTACATTTGATGTAATTGATGTCCATACTAGTAATGATGACGAGGATCCCACACCCAACTTACCTAGGCTATTCGAGAATACCACCCTCTACATGATTAGTACCCTATTTTTTGAATTTGACCATGAAAATCATGACATTCGTTTAGTCTATCCCCAACTCATCGACTACGACCAACGAGGACCACTAGTTCTTGATACATTCGAAAACAATGAGGTGCTCTCAAAATTCATGGGATTACGAAATAACATTCCAGATGGGGATCACAAAGCTGGGTTTATAATAGAGTTGGACACACATGCCTATTATGGGGAAACAATTGAATCCCTCAATTGCAAAAGTGACAAATTAAAAATCATATCCAAGTCCTTGAGTGAAAAACACACTGCGGCACTCTCTGACACGAAAAAATTAAAAAGAAAGGATGCATCCAATGGTGAAAACCTCTCTGAGGCACCCAAGGATGGGGGATTCAATTTTCCTTTAAGAGCCATTCATCAGGAAAAGTCAGCAGTCTTGGTAGAAAAATGCAATCCTGTCAACCTAGGAACATAGGAGACCCCACATATCACATTTTATGTGGAATCACTATTATCAGAATAGAAAGAGCTCCTAGCAACATTCCTAAGGGAAAGACAAATAAATTTCACATGGAGTTATACTAACATGCCAGGACTTGATCCAAAGACAGTGGTCTACCACTTAGCAATGTATCAAGAAGCAAAACCTGTCAGATAAAATCTTCAAAAAATGCATCCTCAGATCACCCTATTGGTCAAAATGGAGCTAAAAAAGTTATTAGACACGGGATTCATCTGACCAATAGATTATCCAAAATGGGTATCAAACTTGGTACCTATTTCAAAGCCTGATGGAGCCATTAGAATTTGTACAGACTTCAAAGATTTGAACAAAGTATGTTCGAAAGATGACTTCCGCTTCCAAATATTGACATGATAGTAGATATGATAGCAGGACATGAGATGCTATCATTAATGGATGAATTTTCAGGATACAATTAAATCATGATAGCAAAAGAGGATCAACATAAGACAACCTTCACTTGTCCATGGGGGACTTACTGTTGGAACATGATGCCATTCATCCTAAAGAATGTAGGAGCAACATATCAAAGGGCCATGACATTGATATTCCATGATATGATTCATAAGATGGTTGAAGACTATGTTGACGACATCCTAGCTAAATCCAGAAAAAGAAAATATCACATAGCAAACCTAAGTGCCATCTTTGACAAACTAGAGGAATACAAAGTCAGACTAAACCCAAAGAAGTGCATCTTCGACATACAATCAAGTAAATTGTTAGGATATATAGTGTCCATGAGGGGTATCGAGTGGATCTAGAAAAAGTGAAAGCAATCCTCGAGATTGAGGCACCGAAAACATTAAAGCAATTGAGAAGCCTCCAAGGTAGACTTCAATCCATCCTACGATTCATAGCACAATTGGAAGAAAAGTAAAACCCATATTCTCACCTACTCTACAAAGGGGTAGCATACAAATGGGATACAAAATGTGAAGATGCATTCAAAAAAATCAAGGAATACCTATTGACACCACCAGTCTTAATGCCACCCATCCCAAGAAAGCCATTGATCTTATATGTGTCAGCAACAACAACATCCCTTGGAGCTCTCCTAGCTCAGCATGACGAAAACAGAATAGAAAGGGCTATCTACTATGTCAGTAGGACAATGGTTGGTCATGAGCTAAACTATTAATTTATCGAGAAAGCATGCCTTGCAGTAGTGTTTGCATCACAAAAATTTAGACATTACATGTTGGCACATAAGATAAAGCTCATCGCCAAAATTGATCCCCTCAAATATTTACTATGAAAGGAAATGCTCATGTGAAGAATGGAAAAATGGGTAATGATATTATTAGAATATGACATTGAGTACGTGGAGAGAAAAGCAATCAAGGGTCAGGTTATTGCAGACCAACTGGCAGAAGCACCTATCTATTATGAGAATCCTCTTGTCTCAGAGTTTCTAGATGAATCTATTTTCAACCTTAACATAGCTGACCACTGGAAACTATACTTCGATGGCTCATACACACAGCATGGGTCGGGAGCTAGTGTCTTCTTCATCACCCCACAGGGGGATTGCATACCAAGGTCCTACAAACTAGAATTTCCTTGCACAAATAATATTGCGGAATACGAGGCTTTGACTATAGGTCTCAGAATAGCAGTACAATGGAACATCATAGCTCTCATAGTGTATGGAGACTCCCAATTGATCATAAATCAAGTGAACGATGAATACCAGACCAAGGATGACAAGCTAACTCCATACAAGAAATTGGTGGAGACTCTCAAAGAATCCTTCATCGAAATAACATTTGAGCAGATTCCTAGAACCAACAACAAAGTAGCAGATGCCATGTCAACAATTGGATCCCTATTAGACATCCCTCACAAAGTTCCAAAATATGAATTCTTGATTGAGTAGCTTCTCGTTCCTACATTCGAGGTACTAGAATCATAATTCGTGTGTGAAATCATTGATCCTGGTGATCCTTGGTATCATGAAATTTACACATATCTTCTAATAGGAGTCATACCCGCTGACCTACCATCAAACCTAAAATGAACCTTTGTTAAAAAGGCATCTAGATTTGTCATCCTAGGTGATACCCTATACTGTAGAAGCATAGAGGGTACCCTACTATGTTGTTTGAATGTTGAGGAGGCATTAACCACTCTAACTGAAGTTCACAACGGTATCTATGGTTCACATTCGAGTGGAATGACCATAGCTAAGAAACTGATGAGGATGGGGTATTATTGGCCCACAATGGAAAGAGAAGCACATGATCATGCCAGAAAGTGTCTACAATGCCAGTAGCATGGGGACCTCATCCATGCTCCAGCTCAAGAGCTTCATCCTATCATCACACCATGGCCTTTTTCACAGTGGGGACTTGATCTCATTGGGAAAATCACACCCACTTCATCTAACGGCCACAAATTCATCATAACCACAACAAAGTACTTTACTAAGTGGGTGGAGGCCATACCCATGACGTACATAACTAGGAAGCAGATTTCAAAGTTCATCCTGAACTATCTCATATGCCGCTATGGTGTTCCATAAGCCATTATCTCAGATAATGGGACACCATTCAAGTGGAAGTCGCAGCAATGCGGTAAATTCAAAATCTAGCATGCGGCTTCTCCACCATACTAACCTAAGGTAATGGCCAAAGAAGAAGCTACAAACAAGACCATTTTGAAAATGCTTGAGAAAATAGTCAGCGGCGTGGAGTAAAATTATTTGGCATTTAATATAGGTTAATCCTTCCTCTAGGCCTATAAGCTAATACTAGCACACTCAACGACACAACCCCTTCTCCTTGGTCTATGGGTTAAAATACTCCTATTGGATCAAGCTCCCATCCCTCGAGGGATATCATTGCAAAAACCTCATCAGTGAGACTGCAGTGTCAAGATTAAATGGTGGGCCTACTAGATGAAGCTGATGTATAGATGCTTTAAATCACTTGCAAGTATATCGGAATAGACTCAAAAGAAGCTACAATAAGAAAATCCAGAGGCGGGACTTTTCCAAGTCAAAGAATTGGTCTTAAAGAGAATCAAAGAATGTCCCAAACCCAGCGTTAGAGAAAATTTGAACCCAATTGGTTGGGACCATTCATCATCACAACAAGTTACCAAATCCGGGGGCATATCGGTTATCAACACTCGAAGGGGAACCTTTGTAAGAGTCCATGAATAGCTCTCATCTCAAAAAGTTTTATGACTAAATCTTTCAAGGTATAGAACAAAAAAATACAAAAAATTAGCAAATGTCCTGAAAAAATGGTTGAATTGACCAAAACGTAAACGAGGGCATCTTAGTATGACAAAAATAAAAAAATGATCAAAATAGTAAAGAGAAAAATCATCCTATAGTGAAAACCACTTTGGTGGCACTTTGGACAACTACCTTGGTAGAAACACGGCAAAAGCGAGGCACCTTGTGTAAATAAGCACTTTCCATCCACTAGGATCTTTATGAAGCTTGTTACTGTATCATCCATTTCACTTCCACATCCATCGCATCCAGGTCTCCATCCATCACTCATCCACTCACATCTGCACCATAGCTTGGTCCTATTTTCGTATCATGATCCCTCCTAGTACTACTCGGCCCATCCTCAAGGTTAGTTTTTCCTACCTTTATCAGAGTAGTCTATTGCATCACACTAGGGGCATGTTATTATCGGATTAGATTCGTGTATGATCTTAAAGTCCCAAATATTAGAAAATCCAAAAAAAATTCAAAACATGTCAAAGAAAATCCAAAAACAGGTGAAAAAGTCAATCAAAAAGCCGAAAAAAAAGGTTGTCTTGTCAAACTACATTGTCTCTGATCTTGAACATAGGCAAGGTTGATCTTTGATCATCCCTCGAGACAATTAGGTCAGTCCTTTAGGAGTCTGTCATAATAAGCTAACATTTCATCATGTATATCTTCATCTGTAAAATCGGTCAAGTCATTAGTCGAACTATGTGGTCTCTGCATATATAACATAGGCAAGGCTAATTTGTTGATCAACCCTCGAGACCCCTAGGATAGGTCCTTAGGTTAGTCTCTTGGCCAAAATCTCAGAAAATCCCAAAATATTAGAAAATTTGAAAATCAAAACATTTGAAAATTTTGAAAATACCAAAAACAGCCTCAAAACATTGCAAAACTCCAAAAATATCCAAATATTTGAAAAAATCCATCTATCTCATCTCGCTTGCACCCGCAATAAACACCACTCATAATAAACAGATTGTCATCCTCAACCTTTGGTGAAATAGTTGGAAACAAGTCTAATAGGTTAAAAGTAAGACTCCAAACGTCAAGTCTCAAGTCTAAGTCAGTACGTAAACAAGTTGGTCAATTCTTTGTGTCAATAACCCATCACCCAATTAGCCCCTTATCAATCATCTTATAACATCATGTCCTAGGATGAATCCTTCCTACAATGGGAATTATTTATCAGAAGGAACACCTTTGGATAAACGAAATGGCATACCGCCATCCACTAACATGTCCTAGGATGTATCCTTCCTACAATGGGCATTATCTTTTGGCAATAGTTTCGGTTCTTAGCCTTGAAAACACATCCCCTTTTGGTTAGCAGTATTGAAGAGCATCAACTTGTTTGTTTACTTTGTCTTTATCTTGGACTTATCTTATTGTGCTCATTCCAAGGACTTCTAAATGATATCCCAAAACAAATGATTTAGAGAATTAGGAATGGGGCAATGATCATTATTCTTTTGTTTGCTATGCTTGTTGGACATCCTTGTAATATAACTTGGTGAATAGTTGCTTTGTTAGGTATGTATGGAAGAGGTCTAGGGAAACTTGTTGACTATTGCATGGACAGGTTTACCTTTCCGTGTTTTGGTCCAAGATGTTTGAAACTTGTAAAGTGCATCCTAGCAAGGTTTCCGTATGTCAGGTGTGAGCAAAGATACTCCTATCTGATTGTCAAGTCAAAGTCCATCACACTAGGTACAATTCCATCCTGGTTTTCTATACCTTGATGCATCGTATCATGTGCGTTATCAAACATAAGGAAATTAGCCCTTTGAAAATCCCAATTCCTTGGCAAGTAATCATCATCATCATCATCATTTGCAGTTTGCATCATCTTGTGTCTTGTTGAAATGACTTCTTCTTTCCTTGCTAACTCCACTAACAAGGTACTATGACAGTTGACCATCATCACCACTATCATCATCGATCCTACATCCACAAAATCATTACCATATTGCATAAACATATCATAGAGAAAATATATTAATTGCATAAACATGTTATCATAAGCATTCATTGCATCCATTTCTTTCATTACATCTATCACATAAATCATCGCATAATATTTACAGAAACATTTCATAATCATTCTTGCATAATCATACATAATAGGCATAGAAAATATTTAATTCATTTACATACTTGCATGACATCATGACATCATCTCATCACATTGCATTCATTACACATCCTCATATCACTTTACATCACATACATTACATCATCATTTAATACGTTTAGGATAATAACATTTGTTATTCTAAGCATCATCATAAAACTGTCTCATTTGTATTGCATCATTTCATATCACAACCACCGCATACATATTACATTATCATATTTCATCTCATAAATAACATCATAAAACATTTATCATCCCACATAAGCATAAATGGAATAGTCCATCATATACAAAGTATACATCCATTAATAAACATGTTATAAACATAATTCACAATCATTTCACATCATTGCACATCATATCATAGGTTATCATAATATAGATCTGTTAGTCATAATCATTGCATAAACATCATTAGAAATAAATGCATCCATAACATATAGAAGTAGAAGCATACATGCATAAATAGGGAGTACACATTTCATCACATCAAAAATAGCTCATATATATATCATCATCAACTGTCATAGTACAAGGAATAAATCGGATCACTGTACATATGTGTCAATCGGTACAAAAGGCCCATCGGGCTATCAAAAATGAGCCCATAAGGTGCAAAAAGTATAATAACATCTTGATCAAGCTCAATCCCTGTGAATGTTGCCCTCACCCCTATCACCATGACCCTCTACTAGTCTGTGGCTGGCCTGCTCTGAATACTCTAGGACCCACTCTGCTTTAGGTATGGTCTCGTGATAGGTTTGTCGGTAGTGCTCTGCCTCTCAGATGGCTTCCCTATATGATCGAACTGGCACTGTACCCTAAGAGGAGGCTATCATGCTCTCTATTTGTTGTCTTCAACCTAGCTCGGTGGCTTCCTATAGCTTTACAGCCTATCTCTAATGTATAGCCTGATCTCTCTCGAATCTGAGCTGATCTCTCTCAGCCATCACAGCCTAGATCTGAGCCTGTAACTACTCAATCAGTGCATATCGAGCATCTGCCTGTACCTGTGGCTGCACTTGTGGCTGCACCCAAGGTTGATCCTCATCTCGTGGTGGCTTCTGCTGTTGGTCCTACATATGAACATCCCCCTACCCTGGCTAGACTAGAGGCACAAGTGGTGGATCCTGTCGAATATCGACTCTCCGTCCTCGTCCTCCCCCTCTACCTCTAACTCTCTACACATTAGGGATTGCACCTAGAATCATCAGCCGAAGAGGAGGTTAGAACCAATCCCTGTAAGCCTACATGGTACCTGGATCTGCTAAACCTTGATCATAATCCCATGGTCAAGCTACCAACTTCTGGAAACTGTCGACTACCTCTGAAGTAGGAATGTACCACCCTCATGAAACCTGTGCCATGGTGTGGGAAAAGATGACTACGTAGTCATCATCAGGCTGATCCTGCGACTCTTTGACCTAACACTGCATGCGCCTGAGCAGGTACCTCTCAATCATAGTATGCTCCAGCCCCTGCATATACCAGTCCTAGTGGCAATAGAACATCTGGTTAGCATCATCGGCCCATCCAAGCTGACCAAGGTATGGTCACCAAGTGAAAAACAACATCTCATCTAAGACCTGCCTCTAGTGGGGGATCCCGTGCTCACCGGTGTGTGTAAAGGACACACCCCCTCTATATCATGCCACAAGGGGATTGTCTGCCCCCATTGGAACTGGAACGACACGTGGCCATATCACAAAAATGTGCTCCCACATCCATACATGAAGTAAGGAAACCCCTACTCCCAGTGCTCTGTCGTCCATGTAAACATACTCATGGAGGTCCCTATAAAGTGAAGCTAGAAGAACATGACCCCATGCGAAAACAAACCGGCCTATCTCGGACCATCCGCTCCTAGCAATAATCCCAACCGAGACTAAAGTATTGCCCTCGTCTATCTGGGGCAACAAGACCTGAAATGATGGCTACAATCACCCAACAGTAGGGAGGTGCTACGATCCTATATCGCTCTAGCTCTATCTATCCCTCGCAGAAGATGATGTCCTATGTGGTGAGGACTCTGTAGTAGGCCTCGTGCCCCTCGTCTATATCAAAAATTGCCCATCGGCCATGAATCGACAATTGTAGAATACACCAAATTTCCTCTAGAGTGACGGTGGCCTTGCCAGTGGGGAGATGAAACGAGCACGTCTCGCTACGCCACCTCTCCGCCAGTGCTGACAACATCCCTAGGTGAGTGCGCATGGGTGCTGCGTATGCAGTGTGCCATAACCCCGCAATCCTGGGTCGATCTTGGTCCTTGTTGCTCAGGTATCACAAGAAGCCCACCAAATCTCGAGACCTATGCTCTTGAAAGTAGAGCTCCCTCACCATGTCCTGCATCAAGGAGGGTCAATGTGTTAAAATTTTTGAAAAAATTATTCGTTGAGCGATCAAAAAGGTTCCCCAGCGGTGCAACTCGTGATGGCATCACACTTTGATTTTAATCAAACTCCGACACTAGGGCTGAAAAGAGCCAAATCACACCACTGTGGTGCACTTTGTCCTCCAGCGGCGCACTTTGAGCAAAATTGGTGCCGCCGCATCGCACTTTGTCAAACCAACCCGCCAACCCCGAGCTCAGTGTTAGAGTTTTTAAACTCTGAACTGCATTGATGCGGTACAAAATAACACTGTACGGCGTAGTTTGATTGCTGAGCGGTGCTATATAGCGCTGTTGTAGGTAGACCGACCCTTTAAAGTATTAAATGAAAAGATGAAGATTAGATAAGGGTCACATACTGGTGCCCTGATGCAGGTGGCCGCTGGTATGTCTGAACTCGATTAGTGATGTGTAGGGGAATCTATTGTTGCACCATATTGCTGGAGGGTCAGAGCTCAAATCTCAAGATTGGTAGTGGAGGTGTGTGAAAATGACTTGAAAGTGACCCCTCTTGCCCCTTTTAAGCTAAAAAATTAGGTTTTTTTCACCTTGTTTGGCTATCTTGCTAGGGTTTTGGACCCCCAAACCACTTTTTGTCTGGTTGAGGCTTTTTTTTCATCATTTTATTGCATTTAGGCACGTTTTTAACCTCCCAGAGCCTTTTTGGACCTATTGGGTACTTTGTCCTCTTTTTTTGTGAGATCACCCAAAAATTGGAATTTTCGTCCAATCTCTTAAGGGGGCATTATATTGGTATATTATCTCCTGCTAGGCAGTAGTGGGGCAAGTTTTTAAATAATGATTTTTTTTGGCTTTGATCGAGATCGTTTATTCTTTGAACCAACGCAATGAGTGCATTGCTTCAAACAGGGGAAAAATGTAGACACGTAAAATATACTGATTGACATTATGCATCTGATCCTAACTTACTATCATTGTTTCTTTCTAAATCATCCCTCGATCTAACCATTTAATCAAATATCCTTATTTTATTAAATTCATCCACTTTCATCCCTTAATTAAATAAATCATTTTGTCTAATTAAGTCACTCCCTTTTGTTAATTAAATTAATTCATCTGATCTAATTATCCATATTTAATTAAATAACGAATTTATTTGATTGAATCTCCAAAGTGTATCCATTAAATTAAATAAATTAAAACTTTATTTGATTTAATCTAACACCATCTTTTTTAATTAAATAAATCAAAATCCTTATTTAATTAACCTCTTATCATATTCCTCTCTTATTTGATTTAAATAAATCTATAAATTTGAGTCAAATGGGTCACATCATCTAACCTCTCTCATTAAATTAATTAACCCTTAATTAATTTAATCTCATCTCATGTCCCATCCTCTAGATAATGCAAGTTGCACATGAAAATAAATTTAATTCATTTATTAAATCTCTATTTTCCTCACAAGGCATCTTTTGGAATATTGTCTCAATTTGAATTCAAAATTCCAAGTCAACATGTACATCTAGAACCAATAAATTCATCTTACATGTCCTTTGCCTTGAGCCAAGTGGAATTTATTGCATTTTCCCTTCCCTCTTGCAAGTCATCTCAACAAATTTGAAATTCAAAATTATGCATTTATTGGCACAAACCCCAAATCTTGCACATCCTCCATCCATTCATGGCTTGACAAGTGGCATCTTGCCATTGGATGAATGTTAGTCCCACATTGCTCAAATTTGGACATTCATCCATCTTGGCATTCTATAAATAAAGAGCTCATATCCTCATTTAATCATCCACAATTTATGCAAAGTTACCATGCTCAAATATCTCTCAAATTTCATCCATTATCCTTGAGTTCATAGCTAGGTTTTTGCAGATTTTGGCTTGGAGCACTCATCTCTCACCAACAAAGTGGATCAAATTTCTTCAATACATCAAGTTTGCATCTTAGGGATTGGGAAAAGGTCAATTTTCACAACAAATTGGCACCAATTCCCCCATGGGATCATGTGTTTGCTTTTCTAATTAGGATTTAATCTTTGTTTTGTCATTTTCATTATGTTCTTCACTATTTTCTTCCTAATTTGAATGTTGTAAATGGATTTCATGGCGAATCCTTGTTTTAGCTTGCAATTTCTCGTTTAACTTGTTTATTCATGTTGTTTTGCAGGTACTAGGAAAAGGGTTCGCACATTAATCGGAACTGCTCTATAGCTATTTGTAATAGGTTTGTATCTCTAGCCTCCTCCATGGTGAGTGGGCTATCTTGATCAAGGGTTTGCTCTTCTATACTATGCTGCGCTTTATTATTTTCCTCAACTTTCAAAGGATGAAGGCTTGTGAAACTTGGAATTTTAATTGGCCTAGATTCTACCACCTTTTCCTCTTCCTTTTGTTCAATAAATTCCCATGAAGAGGACCACACAACAATCCCTCCTTTGTAGATACAAATAGTATTTGGACAAGATGGTATAGACTATTTTATCTTCTCTTCATCTGCCTTCTGGATGCTAGAGCATGGTTCCATTTGTATGGTTGGTAGAGGAACCTGATAGGGTAGAGTAGATGACCCTTTCCAACTTGGAATCTTAAGGGTAGAAGGTTGCTTGAAACTTGGAATTTCAAACATTGGAGAAGGTTCATTGGAAGACTTAGCTTGACTTATAGGATGAATTAGTATTAAATTAGGAAGAGGAGAAGGGTTGTGGACCTTAGGCTCTCAAACTTGAGCTATCAATTTCCTTATTTGCTCCTCCTTGGCAACAATCTTCCTATCCAAACATTCCTCTTCATACGTTCTTTCCCTTTCCACCTCTTGCTAATGACAAAAAGCTTGATAGGATTACCCTTCTTATTGCATGTTATACTCATTTTCTCTATCTATCTCTAATATTTCCCTTTGAAACTATAGTCATATCTCCTTGATGCTACCCAATCAGTGTCCATGTTGTTAGAATTTTAAGAATGACTAGGGAGGCTATGAGAGTGGTTCAAAGTAGAATCATTTTCACAAGGTTTGGTATGGATATAAACATGCTGCAAGGGAGGTTGACCAAGAGTGTTATGACTCTAATGAGGAAAAAATGTGTTTGGAGGCCAAAATATTGAAATTTCATGGTATAGAGGAGGGTAACCATAGTGATGGTGATGATTAGACATTGTCGGGATAAAACATAAAGTATAGGAAAGTATAGACAAAAAACTTGGAATGATAATAGACAACAAGGTCTTGAAACTCTAGAAAGTGGGTCAAAACAACAATTAGAGTCACTAGGTGTTGAGAAAGTACATCAAATGATAAAAACTAAAGAGTACAACCAACCTCATCTAGTTGCAAGTATCCGGACTACTGAAACTAGCTGATATATGATTGGAGTCACCATGGCATTGTTTGTACTGCCTCCAAAGGCTGTTAATACTGAGAGAAACACCAAATCTCATATTTTCAACAACTTGGGGTTGAAAACATTAATGCTAGAAACTCCCTTGTATTCATTTGAAAAATGTAAAAAACTATGTGGCCTTCTTACTACTCAAAGCTATCCTAATTTAGCTTCCAAATCAATCAGGTAGAGCTAAAATATTTATGCAAAACAAAGATAAAAGGTACACATTGATTTCTGCTAAAAGTTACATTCATATGCACACAAGTATTATCAAGTAGATTACATTTAATTATGAAATTGTATATGAGAGATATATCAAACAAATTTTGCATAAATGATGTCTTTATTCATAAATACAAATGTATGGTGTCCCACAAAAGTTGTGTGAATAACTGTTTCAATACAAAATGAGATATAAACTATACATTTGAAGATATAAAAGGAAAAGATCATATGGAAAGAGTAGGGATCTGTCATTTCCTGAATGACGAACCCCAGGTTGCAAAGCTAGATCCTTTTCCAACCCCTCCTGCTTGATTGCTCCAAAGGTTGTTTTCTTGCTACTCGAAGAATGCCTACATAAGATGAGAGTGGTTGTGTTAGAGCTCGGGACTCGTAATCTCTACATATTGCACATCAACAAATATATAGTCTATTCTCATAAGGCATTGCAATAGTTTTTGATATCACATAGACCAAGAAAGTAGAGGATTGTCATTAACAAGTGTCATATATTTTTCTCCATTATTTTATATAACATGTCTATTTACTGTACAAGTATAGGTGAAATTTTCATTGCAGGATCATTCTATTTGATGTCATAGTATGTGGAGTGAAATGGGCTCCCACAAGGGTTGATCCCATCATGCTGCCATCATGTTATAAAGAGGAATGAGAATGAAATAAAATATCATGTTTATCAACTCTAACAAGTATCCATCACCTACGATAGTGAGTTGATGAATATCATTGTCTT
>VDFB02167443.1:0-7500 GCA_007258455.2 Sequoia sempervirens
TATTACTAAATAATACCATTTTTATATACAATCATGAAGTACAATTATCAAGGATATGAATTCATGTCATCACTAGAGAGTACACTCCATGAGATCACAGACACAAAGTTAGGACATATCAACCCACATGACTACTGGAAGACGATGGAAGAGGGGAAAAGATTACCATTGTCTCAGAAAAATATTTGAGCGGATTGGCTCACATTGTTGGCTTTCCAATAGTAGTTCAAAACTTGATCTAGTTCTAGGGAACATGAAAGGTTATAATCCTAAAAGTAGAGACATCAAAACCATTGATGATAAGCTATTGGCTAAGTTGGATGATGCTTCAATTATAATTGTTCTCATATTCCCTATCAGAGACCAGTTTACCAATGTATACAATGGAATTGCACAAACATACTACACTAAGAAGAAAAATGAGTTGTCTTAACATCATGGCAAGGAATTGGTTACAAGTACCGAAAGGAAGTAAATCTCAGTTGCTAAAGGTTTTACATAGGTCACTCTTCATTGAAGAAGTCTCTAATATAATTGTTCTGCTTCACAAGTTGATGGGAAATGAGGATTCAAGTGAGTTAGAAAAATGGATGTATCGTTTCATAATTATTGTATGTGCAGGAAACCAATTTATTGATCGGGGAGGTATTATCAGTGACAATTTACATAATCAATTGACTTGATTTGAGGAGAATCAACATTTATACGTGGTCCATCTTATCTCTTTTATGCAATTTCCAGTATGAATACATGGCCAAGTCTTAGCACCAAAGTTACATATGATAGAGTGACTCAAATTTATATTTTTTTATCTAGGACTCTAGTTGGATCAAAGTTATAAGCACTTAAGGAGAGTGAATGATGCATTCACTATGTTGACAGTAAGAACACTTCGAAGGAACATGCGACTCAAGATATCTTCAGAAGCAACCATTCTCATCAAAATTATAGTAGATACTTATCAAGTTCTTGAAATTCACTTACATACAAATAGGAGGTTATGATGGATATTCATTTATTCCCAAGTATGTGGATAATAAGCTTGTCTTGATTAAAATTTGTACAAAAATTAGATTGGTCAACAAAATATTCAAAGAAAAGATGAAAAATGGAATATCATTTTGTATTGGCCTTAGTCACTATAGGTGTAATTCTTCTACTAATGCTCAAAATATTGAGTAATCATTGGCAAAGTTATACATGTACTTTTATAGCATGAGGATTTCCTTGGATAGTAAGGGTTATTCCAAAGATTTAGATTTTGGTCCAGGTTTCAATCACTTCCCTGAAATTGCATACTTTTCATAGGATAGTGAAGATGATTATGAAGTGTGAAAGAGAGACTAGATGAGGCTCATTTTGGAACAGATTAAACTATTTAGGTTTGGTTCAGATATGAAAGGAATTGAGGATGACAAAATGGATTTGATTCTTCCCCTTTATTTTTAAAATATTCAAATAAAATCTTTTCCTCCTATCAATTGGGAATATGAAGAAATCGGGAACATTGGTGAATCACTCATATTCTCAAGAGATCAGAAGATTGGGTAAGGAAGAAAACCATTGAAGCCACAACCACAAGACCCTCAAGCAAGGATGAGCCTTAAATAAAGAAAAATTAAAAACAATTTAATGTTATTCATCTTGTTCTTCCCTTTATCAATCTTCTATTATGATTACTACTTCTCAAAAAAATATGCAAGGGGGTGGTGACGATGAAGATCCTTCTAAAAAGAAGGATTCTAGAAGTATATGTGGGGAAGATCCAAAATTAAAGAAGATGAGATCAAAGCTAAAAGAAAAAAAATTGAATCACATACAAGAAGAAATTGACGGAAGAGAGTATATGGATTCTCAAAGCTATCCTAACTGAACTAGGTGAAGAGAAAATCTCAACTATTTCTTCCTTTTCTCTTTTCATATCTCCTCATCATGATGTGCCTCATTCTCCTCCCATAACACAACCTCCATCTTTTCCAAAAATCAATGCACTTCATATTGATGTTTCTTTCACACTTGTTCCTAATCCACATGCATCATTTGATCCATCACCTATGAACATTCCAAGTTATTCACAAGCTCATGTTTCGTCATGGTTACAACAAAGCTTGATAAAGAAAAGAAGTGTCACTCAGCTAGTCATCCTAGAATTTTATATAATTGCTAATTTAATTTAAAGATTTTCCAAGCAAAAGAAGACCAAAGTTACATCAAGGTTTACCATTGATTATTCATCCAAGAATATGTATGTTGAAGTAGATCATCACTTCTAAGAGAAAAATGTGGATGAAGCCAATGAGAGTGATTTTAACATCACCAAAGTAGATCTTGGCCATTCAACACATGAAGGTGATATTCATAACTTTCAAGTGTCTATAGCTAAGTTGATAGAGAGAACAAAGAAAGAGAAGCATATATAGGACAGCTCAAACAAGAGGTACAATTCTTGACATATTATCTTAGGTCTATTGTGGACACATCTGCTTTACCTATAGATGTGCCCCCTACCTTTGCAGTTCCTATTTTTAAGGGAATTATTGAGAAGGAGGTTATAGAAAGTGTACATAAATACTAGTCATATATGGAAAATTAACTAAGAAATGGGTGGGTAAAATGAAAGGAAATGCTTTAGATTTCATTGGGAAAGATAATGAAGGTTATGAAAAATTAGATGTTCAAAAAGAAGAAATTGCAAAGGAACTAAGGAAAATAAAAGAAATGTTAGTGTGGTAGGGAATTTTGAAAGACCTCTAGGAGATGACCAAGTTAGATGTTAATATCCTAATTGTTGAGAAATTTTTCTCAAGTATAAAAGAGAATAAATTTGATATGTGGTTAGAGTGTGGAATGAAGCCCATAATTATCAGTTAGATTTTTATAGAACAAGAGAAACTTTTTGCAACTTTTGAACAAGTAAAAACAAAGATTTAAGATGATCACCTATCACTCAACATAGGTATATTGGGAAAAGATGAAATTTAGGACATGGATGCTTAGACTATCAAGATAAAATTTAAAAATATGATGAGTGTACACAATTATTTATTAGACAAGTTTTCAGTGCAGAGGTGACATGAAGAGGTTGAGTAGTATTTCTACCACTATTGATATGTGTAGTGGTCATTTTCCTAATCACTGTCAGAGTTTAGAAGATATTTATAAAAATCATGCTACTAGGAAGATGAGGATGATCAACATAATTGTTCCTAGAAATAAGCTCATGGCTCAAGTTGTTAAGTTATTCAAGATATTTAGAGTGAAATCTTCTAATTAGAGGTAAGTTGGAGCATAAAGGAATTCTATAGAAAGTGTTAGGGATTGTACAAATGGAAGAAACTTGGAGCCTATCAATGAATTCAATTGTACATTTTACTTCTTATATTCCAAGTTATAAATTCACTAGTTTTTTTTTAATGTTATCTTTTGTAAAAAGTGACTTTTATCTCATATTTGTAATAAGTTAGGAAATGAGCCTTATTCACACAAAATTTGAGAGATTTATAACTTAAATAAATTTTAATTTATTTCTCTCAAAATGTAAAGGTAGTTGCTCAAGTAGTTACAAATTAGTTATAAATTAGTAACCGAGAGAAGGTGTATACATATACACGGCTTTTTGTATTGTAAAAGGACTTTTTGATTCACAAAAAAATGCATAAGGGATTTTGGAATTGTACAATTCTGTAAATTAATGAAAATCATTTTTAGAGATGTATTCATGGTGTTTTCTATGTGTCATTGTTAATATTTTTATATTTTAAGTTGATAATGACCTTTTTTATCCTAAATCATGTTTGTGCAAGTGATTAGTCATATTTTTGAAGATATATGCTAAACATTCCCATTTCCTATTATCTTGATTTTAATATATTAACGTTCACAATCTAAATTTTTCATCAAAATTATGTGTGGTATCATATTTTTATGATGAATCTTGTTAAGTTTCAAGTAAGACTATAAAACATATAGAATTTTTGTTTTACATTAGGTTCTTCATTATTGCATTTATCCTTAGACCTTTTCTCTTTCCTTTTAGTACTTTCTAGTGAAAAGTACACCAAAATCCAAAAATAATATCATACGAGGGAGATGCCTCTCTCAAACACATAGGAACATTGAAATTTCATAAGCAAACTCTCCAACTTTTGGAATTTTTTTCCACTTACAGTTGGGTGAGTCATAATATATTTCAAAGTGGAAAATATGTTTACCAACAAATTAGCTCGCACAACAACACATATTTCTCACTAGAAAATATGAGTGTTCTTTTGTTGAACTGAACACAAATTACATTACAAAAATGAGGAAACAAAAATAGAGAATCGAATACTCAACAAGTTACACCACATTATAGCTTCATTCCCTAATTTCTAGAGCCTTTTGCCTCTCTCTGCAACTTCCAAATTGATTCTCCTTTTTTCCTTCTCACATTACTCACAACTTTCTACTTTCTCTCCCTTTCTACTACTTTGAAGATACCTAAAAATGGCCATAAATATCCTTAAGCGTCTCCAATCATATTTTGGGCATCGTAACTTCCAACCCTTAAATCAGTCAACTTCTAAGAGGCATAATTTTTTATTTGGCACCCAATTGAGCCCCTTTTTTTCAAATTGAAGAGCTTGGAGTACTCTACAGATTCTTTTCCTAGATCAAGAATTGACCACATCAATAAGATCCTCATTTGATCATTTAAAGGTTCAAAATTCAAGTTTAATATTTTTTATAGGATTTTTGGACCTTGAAATTTAATATCACTATCAACAAATGATCTTTAGCTAATTTTTTTACTGCTAATTTTATAATTCCAAATCTCTATGTAAATTTTTCAAGTCCATACATGCTCAAATCTCAAAAAATTAAAATAGAGGCCCTACTAAATTCAACCCTTTTGAAAATTTGAAATTTATAACTACTCTTCAAGAGTTTTTAAAGAAAATAAGCTTCATGGGTATTTTCCATTTAAATCAAAATCAAACACTTTTTTGTGATGTAAGATTGCTCTTACACCTTTGGATGCTCCTACATCAAGATCCATCTAACACAATCTCACTAATGTTGTAAATTCCTAAAGTAATGAACAATGTGGTAAGAAAGACTCTTAAATGCATAAATCTCTACAAATCTCATTCAAGTGTGACTCCCTTAAGATGTAACCAGAGTTGTACAAATGATTGGAACCTAAGTCAATCTAATCAATGCAAAATCCATTAGGAAGAAAAGCCACATTTAAAAAGTAAAGATTGACATATGGGAATGCAATAGAATCATAAAAAATAAGGAAAAATTGCACATCACACATACTTGTATTCCATCTCAAATCAACAATACCCCACACATAATAAAGATTTGATCATTTCAAAATAATTTGCAATGAATTGTAATGTTACAACATTAATCGAATCCTCATTATGCTAGACCAATAAATGTGACAAGAGAGGAGCAGCAATTAAGTTTGAATATTCCCTTGGAATACTATATCCTACCATGGATACATGATCATACAACTACCCAACTTGACTACACATTCCTACAACCCATACAAACAATAATAATCCCTTACAATTTTGCACACGCATTAATTAATCCCCTAGAATTAATTGAACCCCTAGACTATATTCTCGGCAACCCAAGCAAAAATTTTGCTCAATGACCAACTTGTGACACATCCAATAGGTGCATATATATAGCACTCAAGGTTTGTCCAAATGTACATGAAGGCACATGGAGGGAAATTCAAAAAAAATTCTAATCGCCATTAGGTCATCCACATGGCCTTCATTGCTAAAAATGAAAAATAACATCCAATGATACATGGAAACCATGAAACTAATGTAAGGAACCACCAAAGGCACAACCACATGCTAGACCCAACATTAAACTCATCACTAGACAAAGTAAGAAGGATTTAAATAAGAAGATCTTGCCACGACCATCCACAAGGCTCAAGATGAAACATCAAATAAAATTCAATCATCATAGATCTCCACAATAGCCTTTGAGGGAACATAGGTGAGTCATTAAATGGTGAAGATATTTCCAACCACCTACAAAGTATATCATAAAGTTCATTCTTTGATTTATGCAAACTAGGAATTGGGAACTAGATCTAGGTAGGTGAGATGAACAATATTGGTGGGTAGGTAAAATATTTGAACTTTGTTTGAATACCTACTAAAAATGAGGAAGAAAAGTATATTAAATGGTGGAAAAAAATAAAAAAACTACTTGAATACACAAGGACAAAGTGATGTCAAATCCATAGAAAAATAAAAGTACAAATCACTATAAAAATTATCACCAACACACTAATGCAAGAAGACACTAACTCATTGCAAAAGATTATATAAAATTTCTATAGTAAGTGTGATCATTGCATAAGAAACTAGGCATATTACCAACAACCACCATACCCTCATGATAATAAATAACACCATAGGGTAGCCACGGCAAGAGCATGCATCTATGTTGTGCCATCCAAATATACCAAAGAGATACACATACACTTCAATGGAAAAAATATATCAATGTTAGCATACTTCACAAAACAAAAACTAGAATTGTTTCCACAATTGTAGCACACAAGATGATAATACACCATGCAAGGAAGAAATATATTACAACTAACATAGACAAGTCATATGATGTTGCATATGAACTCTATGAAAGATGATTGACAAGATGTCACACTATAATATTCTAGACATAACCACCACAACATCAAGGGAGAACCATGCCCACACAACCCCATCACCACAAGAAAAAGATCATGAAGATCAAAGGAGGCTCACCAAAACACAAATTAAACTTATGAGAATGGATGCAACCACCACAAACCTAGAGAAGCAATTGGATAAAAACCAAACATGTTGCACAAGGATAAGGTCACCATGTACGAAAAAGAGCAAAGATAGATAATTAGAGTATACTTTCTCCACAGTGAAAATAAATAAGCCAAAAGCATATGCAATGAAAAAAATAAAGAGAAAAATCAGTTGGAACTCATGAAAAAAAATCAAGGAATGTTAGAACATGAGAGTAAGCATCACAATAGAAAGAACATAGGTGAAGGTAACAAAACAATCCACCAAATGGTACCCCAAATGAAAGAAAGTATTTACAAAGTTGTGGCAAGGAGAGCACATAAAGGATGACCAAAAAAAATTTAAGTAAATGATAGAGCATTGCGATGATAATAAGACCAAGTTTGATCATGAAATTTGGGTGTAGACCAATAGCCCTACAATGGCCAATATCTAAAATGCTTCTTTCCTCGAGGATTATAGAGTGTTATCCTTATTCATGTGTTATATTTTTTTTCCCGTTTTGTCATATAGTGTCATGTTTCCCCTATTGTGATATGATTTCATGTTTTCTCATTAGTTAGGGGATCCAAAAAATTTGTCTTTAAGTGGTTTAGAAATACTCTCTTTATACCCAATTAATAAAGCATCAATCTACAAGTTAAATTAGATAGTCTAAGGTTATTTTATGTCACAA
>VDFB02167443.1:10000-39545 GCA_007258455.2 Sequoia sempervirens
GATAAGCCATCAAAACGGGAATCCACCTACAAAGCATCCAAGAAGATAAAGAACAAAGAATATAAATCAAGTGAAAGTTCAAGTGTTGAAGAAGAAGCTCACTTTGTGTGGAAGCTCAAGAAAAGATTTGGTAAAAAAAATGGTAAGTATACTCTTAAATATTTCAATTGTGGTAATTTAGGTCATTTTTCTTCCAAGTGTCCATAGGCTAAGAGTGAAAGTAATGAATAGGAATAAGAATAAAAAATAAATAAAGGAAGTAAATATAACTATAACAAGAAAAAGAGCACACAAAGCAAATATGAAAATAATAACTTTTGAAAGCATCAAAAGAGTCTTTACATCCAAGAATAAAATAGCTCATCTGGAGAAAGAAATGGAAACTTCTCTGATTGGGATAGAGAAGAAATACTCTTCATGGTGATAGAAGAAAAGGATGATGAACAAAAAAGAAAAGAAGGATATTTAATAGAAGAATATACTAGAAATTAAGAAATGGATCTTGAGAAGGAACTCCATTTTTCCTATCATAAGATTAAGAATCCCAAGAAGAGAAATTTGAGGCTAAAGTCACTATTGACGAGTGTTTTTACACATCACAAAATAGACAAAATATGGAGTATTGTGTCTCTCTTGAAAGGAAATCTAACCTCTAAGACTTTAGAAAGATTACCCCAAGGCTTTGATAGTTAGGTCTTGACCTTGCAAAAATGACTCACTAGTTTAATGTTTGGTTGTTTAGAAAGGGGCCTTACAATTACCTAACTAGAACCTAATAGTAGGGTTTTAAATTGTTTGAAGTTGATATGAAACCCTAATTGGATTTCCAGATCTAATATTATCTAAAAGTAGTCTTCACCATATGATTCTACAATTTGTGTGGTGCTTCCTTCCTAAACAAACTCTAATCTTCAAATAAATTTTAAAATATAGGATGAGAAGAGATTAAGTTAAGAAAACCTAAGGACAATGACAATAATGATTTGATGATTCAGATAAATGGATCCCTCATAAAACCAATTCATGTTTAATCAAAGATTAACTCACAATGCCACAAGAGCAATGCAATCTTCAAAGGTAATGAAATATTTTTAGATCATGAAAATTCATATAAATAACCAATTTTGGCACAACCTATACAAATCTTCATAATTGAACTAGAATCAAAATAAGGTTCAGACTAGCTATACAAACCAAGCTAAAATTGGTATGAGGGTAGGTGCAAAAATTTGGGGGTCCAAAAAGTGGCCAAATTTTTTTAAATTTTTTGAAAGGCTATAACACAAGCATGCTATAACACGAGCGCGTTATAATGTGAGCGCATTATAACGCACTCACTTTATGGCTTGGTGTGACTAAGCCTAAGGCTCAGTCACATCGATCCTATAATGTGCTTGTGTTATAACGCGAGTGCGGTATAACATGTTATAACAAAAAAAAAAGCACATGCAATTCATTTCATTTTCAATGTCATTTTTTATTTCCCATGGCTAGCAAACCCTATCATTGTAGGCTCACATTGTGGAAGCATCAAAACTTGCAATTTCTTCATCGAATCTTTGTAATTTCTTTGCCAGGATGTTGCCACGTCAATGGGGAGGTCAAATAAGTAAAGATTGTTTGGTTTTTTGTGAATTTGTTATTAAATTGGTAAATTTAGATTGTTTATGATGTTCATTTCTTTAATTTATAGGAGTTGATAATCAACCTAAAATTCCTCCTCATGGACAAGACATGAACAAAATCCTCAATAACCACGGCAAAAAACTCCTCCAATAATTCCTCAACATCCTCCTCGTACTCAGCAAAATTTAATGGGGGAAATTGAAAAAAACAAAAAATAGATTGAGGATTTAATCGCGAGGTTGAACGATCCTGCAAGTTAAACCTTGGAAAGAAGCACACTTGCAAATTCACTTCAAGCCATGTTAACACATGTAGATGCAATTAGTAATAAATTAAGTGGTTGGGTGGATAAGAGGTGGAAGTGTAGTAATTTTCATGCAGATAAATTATCATATAAAGAAGTAAAAGATGAAAAAATTATAAAATATGATTTGCGCTCACTATTCACTAACCCACACAAAAATAAAACTCTTGACCTTAATAGCAAGAGGTTTCCTATCCATTGGTACAACCACCAAGGGATTAGGAATTTTTTTTGGAATAGGTGGTGAATGGTTTTTGACCATCCACCATGCAACAATAACGAGGTCCCCTAATATTTTTTGAGGAAACTCTACTGCCAATTCATCCTCAACAAAATCCTCAACTATTTTGATATGAAGGAATTTTGGGGGAGAGGTGGAGGGTCGACACAAGATAGACCAGGTGCACGTCAAGATCCTCAGTGGCAAGGGAGATGAGCACTCGCTAGGCTAGCTTATGAGTACTTTTCTATCCTTTCCATCGTGGAGAGTGTTCAGGTGGACACTCTACATTTTATTAGCTCTTTGACCCAGAGTATCATCTAGCATGCTAGTCCTCCAATACAGCACCAACCAAGGGATAGTTCAAGGGGTAGACTTCCACCCCATTCTTGTTAGGTTTGTAGGTCAGCCCCATATACCCCATAGACAATCAAGAGACTGTGTGCAGGATACGTTTGTAGTTGCAGATTGGCGATGGAAGATGAACATTTTGAATGAGGCTTTCAATGTCGATACTTAGGTAAATGTCAGCATGTTCATTGAATTTAATTTATTAAATTTCATTTTGAAATGCAATATTAACTAATTTAGTTTAATGATTATACTAAAATTTTAGGGTCACAGTGTTGATACTAGATACATCGGCCCTCCACCTATTTTTTACTCCACTGAATCTGTTGAGGTATGTAACTAGTAAAAAATTATAAATATTACATGTGAATAGCATTGTTATATGAATGTATTCTAATATCTTATTTTGGATGTTAAATAGGTTTATATTGGAGGTTTCATGGGAACACCTCCTAGTGTCAGTGGAGTACAAACCTTCATGTAGGTAATAGAATAAAGATTTTAACTAATGAATTGTACTTAATATATTTGTGTATATTCATATCATTGATTACATTGTATTGTACATCTTTCAAACTCAAAGCATTACTTCACATTACATAACTAATAACTAGATGTTGATAGATGACAAAATTTCAATTACAATATAGTCTTTTTAAAAAATCAACATAAGAAGTGATGCAATTACTTCACATGGCATAATTAATAACTAGGAACAGCTGCCAATTCCTTTTGCTTGTCATGGCATTCCATAAGACCACATTTTATTGAGGCATTTTTTCAAACAATTACTACCTTGTCTATGCTATGGATGCTTGGAAAAAATCTATAAAATAATAATAGAAGCAATAGCATAGACAAGCAATGAGTTTTTGAAAAAGGCCTCAAAGAATGTGGGTGTCCATCACCATGAGATCCAATTTCTTTGAGGAATGTCTTTTCTATGCTACCACATTTTCCATACATGTGTACCAAATCATTTTATCAAACAGTTCACTTCCTTTCTACTATGGCTAAAAGCCTAAAATAGGTGTTTTCCAACAAACTATGGATGCTTGGAAAAAATCTATCAAAGCATAATAGTAAGCAATAGTATAAACAAGGCAGTGGTTTGTTTGAAAAAATGCCCTAAAGAAATATGGTCTAATGGTGATGGAATGTCATTCCATCACCATGAGACCACATTTCTTCGAGGAATTTTTTCAAATAACTCACTGCCTTAAGAATAGAAACCAAGCCTTTATCCAAAATTCCCTTCCAAATCCTTTTCAAGGTCCTCATCCTCATCCTCAATTTACCAATCCATGGAAGCTTCCACCTCTTATTCCACTTATTCATATCCCCACCCCTCCCTCTTTATGTCATGATCCCCCTCCATCTCATAACCAAGACCACACTATACCATCCACCCCATCCCAACATAATACCACAGAGAAGACAATGAACTGTTTGAAAAAATGCCTCAAATAAATGTGGTCTCATGGTGGGGGAATGCCATGACACTTTTTTTTTTCATGGCATTCTAGATGACCTTGAGACCACATTTTTTTGAGGCATTTATTCAAACAGTTCACTACCTTTTCTATGCTACCACATTTTTCATACATGCCTACCAAAGCATTTTATCAAATGGTTCACCGCCTTGCTACTATGGATAAAATCCTAAAATAGGTTCTTTCGAACAATCTATGGATAGGGAAAATAGTAAGCATGATAGTAAGAAATATATAGTTTAATAAGTACTCAAAATTTTGTTCATTATCTCATACATTATAAGCCATGACCTGCATCACTATTGTAGTTTTCGTGATTGAATAATTTTTTGTTTTATTTTCAGATGTTGCAAGTGGAAACACCTCCAAATGTTCATATGGAAATGGAGCTTGGTATTTCTTTTGCTATAGACTCTTGGATGCCTCTCACGAGGGTATGAGGCACATTACTAAATTTCAAATTACATTTGTTGTTATAGTTTTTAGTTAGTGAAAAATCAAATGATTATTGATTCGTAGTTTAATTTCTCTTTGAATGGTTTCTATAGGACTTCAACACACCACAAAATGGGCATGCAAATATTTCCCTTGAGGAGAGTGATCATCTAGTGGCAGTAAGTGATTATTTTTTTAAATATATCATTTTTATAATGTAATTTCTATATATTAATGTCTTTACTTGTTATTGTAACAAATAAGGCTTGATGAGGAACTAAACCCTAGGAGGAGAACTAGGAGCACCCCTCGACCTCAGAGTAAATGAGTGATAGAATTAGCAGTGCCATCCACTTGAGCAGCAAAGGGCAAGAGTTTGTTTCGACATCTTGGAGAACAATGACTTTTGATTTTAGGGTCCTTTGTTGTATACCTATAGGGAATTTTTGGACATATTTTGTATTGCATATATTTGACATTCTATGCCTATATGGCATTCTTGTAAGCCTATATGGCTATTTTGTATATATTTTATACTTATATCGACATATACCAAGATGTATGCCTACATGGCTATTTGGTTAATACAAATATTTTTTATTGATGGTTTCCATATTTGCATTATAAATCCATGCTTCAATAGATATGAGTTACATGTATTCAAGTGTATACTTTACAACTTACTTGTATTCCAATGTATACTTTGTGACTTACGTGTTTTCATGTGTATACCTTGTATTCATGCATATACTTTGTATTAATCCATATACTATGTATTCATGTTTATACTTTAAGGCTTACATGTATTTGATGGCTTGTGCTTCACTTATTCACATGTATGATTCACTTATTCACACGTATACTTATTAATTGGTTAGCCCTAGCATTTCTCATTGCTTTCCTTCATGGTTTGTCTTGAATATTTATTGATTGATGCTAAACAACTTTGTTAGTTGATGCTAAACAACTTCAATATTTCCAAAAATGATTCACCAATGATTTATCATTTACTTATGTGATAATTCAATATGGAATCCAAGGAAAAATTTAAAAGGGATAAAGCTAGGAGGAGAGGAAAGATAGATATTTATATTGTAACCTATTGTACTTTCTCTATACAAACCTCTAATGGCTCTTGTATGCTTTGCTATTCTATTTTCTACTTTTCTTATCCCATTTTCATAAGTGGATCATTACTTCTCTCAATTTTTTTCCTTCTCTTCTAGGTCCTCACCTCCACTTGTGGTATTCTAAAATAAGCTCTAGTTTGTGGTGGGCACCTACTAAGATTCAAAGGAGTCATTAGCTTTCCCCTTAGTTGTCTTGGGTGATTTATTATTTCTTGGCTAGTTACAATGTATTTGATAGTTAATTTTGTGGAGATGGAACCTCTCATTCTTTGCAGTAGAACATTTTAGGTAGATTCCTCTTCAATAAGAGCTAGACTTAATTGTTTCTTTTTTTTCTTTAAAATACTCATTGGAGTGGTGTCAAGATACTTTTAAATGAAATATATGGTTGATTAGATGCATAGGTTGTGAATTTTTCTAGCACCAAATATACCTATGTAATTAGCTACTTGGTTTGGAAACTTGGAGATTTTGATTTTTACTCCTTTTTCATCACCAAATGATATTATTGTTATTTCACTTACTTGGATTTGAGGCTTTTCTAGAGTGAAGGAAGAGGTAGGATTGAAATGATCCTTCTCATATATGTCATCCCATTTATTACCCAAGGAAAAGTGACTTGGTTTTTCCACCATGTGTCCAACTTCTTGCCCATATTTTCACCAATTAATTATTCTATATTCACTCCAACCTAGCTTCTTCAAAGAATGCATTTTTTAATTATAGGTGATATGCAACAAATTTCTTCTAGAATGTCTGATATGATTGTGAAGGAGTAGGAATAAGGGTCATAATATCTCATGTATCAACATATATTTATACCTCTTCATTGGGCTATTTTTAGCTTCTACTTATGGTCTAGGCTCTAGTGTGAACTTATTAACGTCAATGTTCTTGATTCTCTTTAGCTAGGTCATAAGCCACCATGTGGGCTCATATTTCAATTGACCTATGATTAGGTTTAGCTGTAAATCTTTCAATTTTTTTCTAGAAACTTGAAAAATTTCCTCTTTACAACAACCATATTATTGTAAGGACAAGGAGGATAATTAAAATATGTCTTTCCTTTGCTAGACTTGAGGATGATCATACAAGATTTTAAGGGTCATGTAGCCTTCTCGTTTGTGATTAGAGCCATAATAGGAATAAGAAAGTTACCTAATATAATATTAATAATAATTAATTCAATGTAAGTATGAGATCCACATAGTAATTGGATCATAACCCCTTCAAGAATGAAAAGGTTTAGGCTTTCCTCAACTATTTTGGCACCCAGATGTTTTACCTCTTTCATGCAATCATATGCTTTTGGTGTGGAAAACTAAGACTTGTCAACTGTCATGTGAATCTTTCTCTTTTCCTTTGTTTTGAATGCCATCATAAGGGATTAAGTCAGTTCCATGTAGCTTAGATTGATTTGGTGTTTTTGGGTGTGAAAGAGGACAATTCCTACCGTAAACATACCCATCTAGACATGTTGGAATATTTGATTTGGTCATACAAGCTGTAGAATGAAAGTTACACCACTTTGCAACTTTACACTACTTGCATTTGATAACTTTTTCCTCAACTAAAAAGTCGTCACCATGGGAAAATGCCTCCAAGATAGAAAAACCTAATAAAGTTTATTTTAGAGGGACCCAATGTGACCTCGTAGCCTAAGATAGAGATTTTTTAAGCATCATGGTTTTTGAGTAATAGCTTGTCAAAGATTGTAGTCATTTTGCACTTTGGAATCTTAAGGTATCGAGCCAGTTGAACGTAGATTGAAGTGATTCGACATGTTTGGGTGTGAAAGAGGACCATTCGTAGCATAAACATACCCATCTGCACATGTTGGAATAGTAGGTTTGGTCGTACAAATTGCAGAACGAAAGTTGCACCATTTTGCAACTTTAAACTACTTGCATTTGACAACTTTTTCTTCAACTGAAAAGTTGTCACCATGAAAAAATGCCTCTGAGATAGTGAAAATCAAGAGAGGTTATTGTAGAGGGTCCAAATGCAATCCCATAGCCTCAGACGGAGAGTTTGTAAGCATCATAGTTTCCAAGTAATAGGAATTTGAAGGGATCGAACCGATTGAATGTAGCTCAGAGTGATTCAATAAGTTTTGGTGTGAAAGAGGACCATGCCTAGCGTAAATATACCCATATCTACTTGTTTGAATAGTCTGTTTGGTCACATCAGTTGCAAAACAAAAGTTGCACCACTTTGCAACTTTACACTGCTTGCATTTGACAACTTTTTCCTCAACTGAAAAGTCGTCACCATGGAAAAATGCCTCTAAGATAGAAAAAACTGAGAGAGTTTATTTTAGAGGGTCCCAACGCAATCCCGTAGCCTTAGACAAAGAGTTTTTAAGCATTGTAGTTTTTGAGTAATAGCTCGTCAAAGATTGTAGCCATTTTGCACTTTCAACTCTTAAGGAATCAAGTCAATTGAATGTATCTCAGAGTGATTCGGCATATTTGGGTGTGAAAGAGGATCATTCCTATCATAAACATACCCATATGGATGTGTTGGAATAGTCGATTTGTTTGTACAAGTTGCAGAACAAAAATTGCACTACTTTGCAACTTTACACTGCTTGCATTTGACAACTTTTTCCTCAACTAAAAAGTCGTCACCACAGGAAAACATCTCTAAGATAGAAAATTTGAAAGAGGTTATTGTAGAGTGCCCTAACACAATCTCGTTGCCTCAAAATGGAGAGTTTGTAAGCATCATGGTTTCTAAGTAATAGTCTGTCAAAGATTGCATCCATTTTGCACTTTGGACTCTTAAGGGATTGATCTGGTTGATCATATCTTGGAGTGATTTGACATGTTTGGGTGTGAAATAGGATTATTCCTAACATAAATGTACCCATCCAGACCTGCTGGAACAATCCATTTGGTCACATGAATTGCAGAACAAAAGTTGCACCACTTTGCAACTTTACACTGCTTGCATCTGACAACTTTTTCCTCAACTGAAAAGTCGTCACCACGGGAAAATGCCTCTAAGATAAAAAAAAAACCAAGAGAAGCTATTTTAGAGGGTCCCAATGCAATATTGTAGCCTTAGATAGAGAGTTTTTAATTGTCATGGTCTCCAAGTAATAGCTTGTCAAAGATTTCAGTCATTTTTGGACTTTGGACTCTTAAGAGATTGAGTTGGTTGAATGTATCTTAGGAGTGATTCAACGTGTTTGGGTGTGGAAGAGGACCATACCTAGTGTAAAAATACCCATTTAGACGTGTTTAAATAGTTGGTTTGGTCGTATGAGTTGTAGAATGAAAGTTGCACCACTTTGCAACTTTACACTATTGCATTTGATAACTTTTTCCTCAACTAAAAATTTGTCACCATAGGAAAACACCTTTGAGATAGAAAAAAGAGAGAGAGGTTATTATAGAGGGCCCCAATGTGATCCTGTAACCTTAGATAGAGATTTTGTAAGCATCGTGTTTTCTGAATAATAGCCCGTCAAAAATTGTAGCCATTTTGCACTTTGGAATCTTAAGGGATCGAACCGGTTGAACGTAGCTCGAAGTGATTATGCTTGATTGGGTATGAAAGAGGACCATTCCTAGCATAAACATACCCATGTGAACCTATTGGAATGGTCCGTTTGGTCACATGAGTTACAAAATGAAAGTTACACCACTTTGCAACTTTACACTACTTGCATTTGACAAATTTTTCTCAACTGAAAAAGTCATCACCACGGGAAAACACCTCTAAGATAGAAAAAACCATGAGAGGTTATTGTAGAGGGTCCCAATGCAATTGCGTAGCTTCAAAAAGAGTTTGTAAGCATCACAATTTTTGAGTAATATCCCATCAAATATTGCAACTATTTTGCACTTTGGACTCTTAAGGGATAGAGTCAGTTAAATGTAGCTCAGAGTGATTCGACATGAAGGGCTACAAACTCATAACCTACAGGGTTCCTAAGGATGCTTGATATCACATGCGAACCTACATCAACATTGAAAAAATGCCTTTGAACTTGAATATTAGAGAGCAACATCTTCTTTGAAGTTAACAACAACCACTGACATGCCTTTGAACTTGAATATCCTTGGATTCCAATTCTAATATAAGCATTGTATGTATTGCCTCCAAATTATAAAAAAAATACCTCTTGAATTTGTACAGTGGTAAGACCTATACAACCACTAATATTTGCATTTTTTTGGTGATTTAGGAAATGGAATTCTCTTTACAAATCATATACCACTTTGCACAAGCATAACAATGAAAAAAGAACTAAAATGAATGCTTAACAATGCTAAACCAACACAGACTTTCTATCCATTATAGATATTTCCTTTTCTTGTTATTGTTCACCATTTGTAAATATTTTACAACTCATAAACAACCTTGTCCTTGCACGCATTTTTTTGGTTTAGAAATGCCTCAAAGACATCACTCTTGAGGTCTTCAAATTAATTATTGTCCCTATTCACTTGATAAAGGACTACCCTTTGTGAGTATATTAGACCTTATATCATTATACTATGAAGTGTCCTTGCTTCCTTCTATTGACTATCATTTGTATGACTATCCTCTAATATTTATATGCAACTCATTATATTTAAGACCTAAGGACTAACCTCTTGAATCCTTATGGACTATCTTTCCTCTTGTAATTGCACTCCCTTTAACTAAGGTTTGCAACATTTTGTGCAATCTACCATTAATGACTATCTTCAAACACCTTCAAGTATGCCCTTATAACTCTTGTTCTTAAAATCTTATGTCTATCATGAGATTGTTTCCATTTTTATGACTGTGATCATGCATAACTCCTAAAAAGTAATTTAAGTCAAAGGTACTAATAATACTTATGAGGATGAACAATACAATATAGGTTAGCACTATGGATTAATACTATTACTAATGTACTATGAATGAAAACACTCAAAAAATACTTACCGGACCACAACCTCAACTATCATGATTGAATTAAATATGAACCCCTACACCTCAATCAACATAATCTAATGTACCTACTGCACCTTTTATTTGATATAGCAACATGAAATCATACAAAATGAGGCATGAATCACCAACGAGATCATGATATGATTAGACACAAACAAGTAAGAATGAATACATAAGAAATCACATTTTTTAAGATAACAAAGCATGAAAAAAATTCATACAATATTTCCTATCTATAATGTTTGTAGCTCTCCACTTCTTCAACACCATAGAATGGAAGAATAAGTAAATATCAAAATAAAGACTTCGAGTTAAAGAAAATAAGAAGTAGAGGATTGACATAAGTAAAATGTACATGTGAAAGGAACATAGCTTGGTCAACACTATAAGCAATTTGATACATCACCGTGATACTAGGCATTTCTTGGACCCATTTTTTCAAACAGCCCACTACCTTGCCAATTTCACCCACTAGCTTTCCAATTCAGTGTAATTGGAAAGGTAGTGGGCTATGAGACCCCGTACATCACCTTGAGACCCCATTTCTTGAACCCATTTTTAGCTAGTGGCCATTTCTCAGACCCATTTTTTCAAACAACCCACTACTTTTCCAATTTCACCAAACAGCCCACTACCTTGCCAATTTCACCCACTAGCTTGCTAATTCAATGAAATTGGAAAGGTAGTGGGCTATTTGAAAAAATGGGTCCAAGAAATGGGGTCTCACAATGTCATCGTGAGACCCCATTTCTTGGACCCATTTTTCAAGCAACCCACTGCCTTGCCAATTTCACCCACTATCTTTCCAATTCATCATCGTGAGACCCCATTTCTTGGACCCATATTTTCAAACAGCCTACTACCTTTCCAATTTCACCGAATTGGCAAGATAGTGGGCCCACTAGCTTTCCAATTCGGTGAAATTGGAAACCTAGTGGGTTGTTTGAAAAAATGGGTCCAAGAAATGGGGTCTAATGATGATGTACATCATCATGAGATCCCATTTCTTAGACCCATTTTTTCAAACATCCCACTACCTTTCCAATTTCACCGTGAGACCCCATTTCTATGAGGCATTTTTTCAAACAACCCACTACCTTGTCTATGCTACCACATTGACAAGCTAGTGAGCTCACTAGCTTGTCAAAGGTCACATTAATTTTTGGATGGAATGCCTTAAAGAAATGTGGTCTCATGGCATGCCATGATTGCAAGATAGGCACAAAATGGAAGCATGGACAAGGCATGTGAATTGTTTGACAAAAATAATCATTTAAAATTATTTAATTATTCACTAAATCTTTTTTGTAGTCAATTAAATAAACCATTATTTATTTAATCCTTTAATTTCAAATGATGAATTAAATTAATTATTTAATTCATAAAAGAATTATTCTTGGCATTTTCTTTTGTAATTGGTAAATTTCTTAGTTATCTTATTATTCATCACCACTTCACTCGAGATCAAATTAAATTAGTTTGTTATCTCCTGATCTTATTTTTGTCTATCTCTAACAAAGAGACTTTTTGGGTAATCAGTTAGTTATCTAGTTTTATTCTTTTGCATGCACACATCTATTAATTAAATAAATTTATTTAATTCATTCATTCATTTGTGTATCTGAACAGACCGTCTTCTTATATTGCTAATCCTCAACTTTGCATGTGAACTCTATTCTTCTGATTTATGAACAGTCTCACTAAAGATTAGATTATTATTTAATTTAATCTCTCAACATTCGTGTGTTGTAACTTGCACTACCTCAACCCTAATTTGAATGCATGTCACATCTTTTAATCTCAATCATCGATTCAAATTTCAATCTGAGCCTGTCATTCGAGCAATCAATTTTCTATAAATTGGCCATATCTACATCATTGTTACTCCTCCAGAAATCTTATGTGTTTTGGAAGCAATTAGTTTTAGAATCTTCAATATTTCTTCATTATCATAATCATAGAGCTATACTTGCACACATATTGAAAATCTGAGGGCAAGAATACTATCACGGGAAAATGGAGAAGGACAATAGAGATCATCCACATAATTATGATGTTTGGTGAGATTGTTTTATGTTTATGTTTAAATATTCAATTGTGCTTTGTTGTTTGATGTAGGTTTAGTATGAGTTATTGAATTTTCTTTAATCTATTTATTTTATGCTATTTTATTGTGTTACATTTTGGTGAACCCAACATGAAGACACGATCTTTGAAAAAATTGTACAATTTTTTTTAGTTTTTGTAGGTATAGTATGGAATGATGCATTTGTAGAATAGAATGATGCAATTGACTCCGCGAGCCGCATCTAATGAATAAAACGACACATCTGAATATTCGTGACTCATCTATGGAAAACAACGATGCATTTGACTAGTAAAAATAGTGACGCATTTGACTGGTATAAATTTTTCGTTTCCATTTTTCAAATTCTGAGTTTGAAATTTTCAATTGATTTATTTACTACTAATTCGGAGTTTGCAGCGTGTGTCTTTTAAGGAGTTAACAAGTGTTTGTAGGAAGTTTGTAGAAGACAAAGAATTCAAACCTTTTGCAAGATGATTGTCGAAGACAAATATGCAACTACTGATGAATTGTTTTGAAGGACATGTGTCGAAGAATTTTTTTTGAAATAGATTGTTTGGTAGATTAGAAAATTGTCACTTGGGCTTAAAATTAACTACTATCTACTATGTTTGGTGTGTGTGCACACTCTGTCTATTACCCAATTCAGTAATAGAAGTATCCTCTCCCCTTGTGCATTTGTGTGATCCTGTGTGCAAGAGAACCTGTTATTGACTCTAGAAATTGGGCCTTCCTCAGTGGGAAAAAGTACTCACCCTGAGGCGACTCAAACAAGCAACAAAGCTTTTTAGACAAGCTACTCCCAACCAGCATACAAATGTGAACCCTAATGGAAAACTTAGGGTTATAGGTGCAGATTTGTTATGCAGACGAGATAGTTGTATCTTTCCTCATGCATAGCCACCTAAACGGGTGTCCAAACTAAAAACCATTGTTATAGTATCTAAAATCCTTCTATCTATTGGTGCAGGAGGTCAGACCTTTGAAGTCATCTCACATTCTTATGGTTCTTAGTAGAGATGAAAAGTATGCCATGGGAGTTTTATGGGTACTGGAGCCTTGCTGCCCCATATAAGTGAGTGTCATGGAGGGGAGCTAGTGGGGTCAAGCTTCTAATCATCTGCTCAAAATAAGCGTAGCTAGGGAAACCCAAGTGAGAACTCAACAGATATTGTCACTGCCAACCTAGGATTGTACTTGTTTGTTACTAAATTTAACATCGTTTGTGTCAAAACCAAACTAAAATATTGTGTTTTATGTGTTTGATTTTTTCCAAAATTTGATCAAAAAATAAAATTTCAACTATGTCATTTATCAAAAAACTGCATTTGTTCACCAGAAAACTGCAATTGAAAACAAAGTTGCATTTTTAACCAGTCAGTTGCATCTATCAAACTAAGTCCTAACTATCATTTACCAAAAAAATTGAGTCGCATATGTCAAACAATGAGTCACATCTATCCTCCTGAGTCACATTTGCTTAACAAAAAACCACATTTGAGATCCCGAGTTGCATCTGTGAAACTGTTAAATGCCTCTATTACTGGAAAGCCACGTTTGATACCTTTTGTGATGCATCTAACTAGGTGAGCCACATTTGCAGTCTAGAACAACGCATCTACCCTATCATAGACTGAAGCCTTATTTTACCAGTCAACAGTCTTTGTTACTAGAAAACCGCATTTATTTACTAGTTAACCGCATTAGATTTTTTGAGTCGCATTTGCAGTCTAGAACGACGCAGTTGCCTATCACAGTTTGATAAATAGTTACAGTAAAATACCACATCTAACATTAGGAACTACATCTATTAGATTCTAAAACACATCTGTAAAACTAAACCGCATTTTTCTGATAACCAAAATTCACTGTCACAGTCCACATAGTCATACCAATCTTTGATCTATCTTTTCACACTGATCCTTGAACAGAAACCTGAACAATTTGCTCAATTTTGCATCTTTTAGGTATCATTTAGTCATAGCTATAGTCATCCTAGTTTTGACTTTTAGTTTCATCTTAGGAGTATATATTACCTTTAGATAAAAAAATTTAGGAAGGTAACTTTTGCAAACTTTAGAATAGGTCCACTTTCCACACTTTGGAAAAAACCATTGCTTCAACGAATTCTATCATTGAACCTAGTCATGGCATCATATCTTTTTTCCTATAGTGATTCCTTCCAGCTCATCAATCTAGTTTGGAAGCTCGCTTTATCTTTGGTCCTAGTCCTACAAAGGTTCATTGACATAGCTAAATTGACGCCTTGGTTAGACTTTAGGTGGTTGGTAACCTCGTCTTAGTTTCACAAAATAAATTACCTTAGAAGTTTTCTTAGACTTGTTCATACTTAGACACAGTCATCCTAGCATAACATAATTTTAGAAATTCCTTCTTTGCAAGAAAATACCAAAAAAATAGCTACATACATTCCTTATTTGTATCCAGAAAGTCCCAAAAACATAGAATAGAGTCATACCATCCATAGACGTAGTTTTGCATTCCTTGCATTTTGAGCTTATCTTACATGGTAGAAACAAGGTCCAAGAGAAAAGAGAGAGAAAAGATGTCAGACCCAAATTATTTCATCAATCCATTCTCAAACCCCTTTCAAGGGATGACCTCATCAAGACCTCGCAAAACTTTGTTAGACCAATTCATTACTAGGGACCCACAAGGATGCATAGTAGTGGAAGACCTAGATGCTGTAGCATAGGACCCTGAGTTTGCTTCCTTTATAGATGAGTACCTAGCAAATGATCCTCAATGACACTTAGCCAAATTAATAGCTGAGGGTGCCACATTACCTATAGGATTTGACATCAATACCTTGCAAACTCAACCTACACAAGGGACAAACACGATGACCACTAGTACCACTATACCCCAAGTCACTGCAGCCATACCATCTGGTATCCCTACATAGAGTACCACAATCCATACATCACCATTTGGTAAAAGTATAAACTTCACTATAGGTGCATCATCATCCAATCCATTCAATCCTCCTACTGGAAGTAAATGAGCTAAAACGATAGCTGCTATACCAACCATACCTCTGACAACTGCTATACCAAGTTAACATTACTAGTACCATACCACAGACAACTATTATACCAAGCATTAGTGTTACTAGTACCATACAACAAACAATTGTCATACCCAACATTAATGTCATTGGTACCATACCTCACACAGCAGCTATACCAAGTGTCAATGTTGGCAGTACTATACCACAGATAGGGCTCACACAGACAGGGAACATACCCTCTTTTCAATATGGAAGTCAACCCATCCCTTCACAAAACATCCCCATCCCTAATCAACCTACACCAGGACAAACCCATTTCACATACATTCTAAATCAAAACCCATTCACTAACATTCTGAATCAAAACCCATTCACTAGCATTCCAGGTCAAAACCCTTTCACATAGATTCTGGGTCAAAATCCATTCTCTAAAATTTCGGGTCAGAATACACTTTACATACCAACACTTAACCAAAACTCATCACAAAATGTCAAATTCCAAAACACGTACGTAGACCCAAACAATCCAGCTAACACATCACTCACACAAGTTGACATCCTGTAGACACAAATGCAAGCCCTCCAAACATAGATGGATAACATGATGGTGTCTAACAAAAGAACCTTTTCATCAAAGGACCTATGCCCTTTTCCCTTCGACAAATCATTATACATGACACCTTTTCCACATGGGTATGTTATACCTAATTTTCCCAAGTACAATGGAAAGCGTAGTCCACTCAAATACATAAGGGAATTTTCCATGGCATGCATAGATGTAGCATATGATCCAACCTATCTTATGAGATTGTTTCCAAAAAGCCTTACTAGAATTCCACTCGAATGGTTCTCTCAGTTTAATGGCATAAGATCTTGGGGTGAACTGGCCAAAAAATTTATCCAACACTTCTCCTTTAACATCGACAACGAAATTGCCATAGAAACCTTATGTCACACTACACAAGAGGAATTACCTTTTTCCAGAGATGGAGAAGTATAGCCAATCGATGTCCTATGGAAATACCTGAGAAACAGAAGGTCATTATATTCCAAGAAAACCTCAAATCTAAACTAAGAGCTAACTTACATGTACACTATTGTACCTCATTTGCAAAAAGTGGAAAAGGGCATTATCCTAGAAAAATATCTCATTGACAAAGGGGAACTTAAGACACCAAACAGAAATCCAAACGTGCATAACACTCCTAATGACAAAAACAATTTTTGGTCTTGGAACAAAAATGTTACCAATGATGGGGTTGTTGATGCCAAAGCCCTACAAGTAGGACCGGTCATAAAATTTAGAGGTCATAACCCCTCCACCAACACACTTAACAATGTCAGTCCAACTCCCAACACTGTCCAAAACACCCAACAACCACAATAGCTACAACGGTTTCCAAAATTTGAGTTTACTCCCTTAGGGGAACCTATCGAGTGGGTCTTCAAACAAGTATTGCAACATAACCTCATACAGCTTCAAGAGCCAAAACCATACGATCCAGGACAATTTAAACCTTTCTAGTGGGATGATAATGCTTTATGTGACTTCCATCAGATCAAGGGACATAGCTTACAAAATTGTTGACAATTAAAGAACATCATATAGGATCTGGTCAAAAACAAAACCATTGAAGTTAGTGGGCAAAAGCATATAACCTCAAACACTAATCATAAGGTCTTTTCCAATCCACTACATGACCATGGGGAGGGAAAATTCTCCATTTTGGGGAACAAGACCAATAACAATCCTGCCAGTTACGCCAATGTCAAGTATGACTACAACCACGACACTATCATAAATCATATTCGAGTCGTTGATGGTCTATTCAACACCATTACCATTAAGAAGACCCCTGAGTGTGATGTTAACACTTTTCAAACTAAAATAACCATTCAAGGTCCTCCTACACTGACACTAGCACAACCTTCTAAGCCGTAGTATAACTTAATTGATTAGTTGGGAAAGATCCCAACACAAATCTCCATCTTGGAATTGTTGCACATTTCACCTGACTACCGAGCCATCCTAGACAAAGCCTTACAAAGCACCAAAATCCCTAGTAATCTTGATGTCAATCACTTCGAAGAGATGTTGGGTTATCTAACCAACTCTCACCATGCTAATTTTTTTGAAAGTGACAACTTGACTGAGAAGACGAACCATAACGACCCATTGCATCTTGAAGTCCTTGTTCATAAAACCAAAGTCAGACAAGTCTTGGTAGATGGCGGAGTAGGGTTGAACATTTTTACTTTCAATTTGGTTAAGGCACTAGGTTTCTCAGAAGCATGTGTAGACACAACTAAGATTATTCTAATTAAGGCCTATGATGATGAAGAGTGTTCCTCTAAAGGGGTTGTTACACTTCCTATTAGAATTGGTCCTGTAGTTGTAGACACTAACTTCCAAGTCCTAGATCTCATTCTTCCTTATAACATTCTACTAGGCCGACCATGGATACATGCCATGAAATTCATCTCATCCACATACTATCAATCCCTCAAATTTCCATACAATGGCACTGAAATTACAATAGATGGTGATCCTGATCCATTCTAGTATTATGCTAACTTAAAAGGGATCCCCCAACATCAAGTGAATGTTAATCAAGAGGCCTCATCATCCACTTCATCCCTATATGTCGATCCATCCACACTCTCTAAGAAATCCATCTCTCAACTACCATTTTCCACTCCCACAGTCGAGATCCAAGAGAACAGTTGTGGAGAATATCACATGAAAGCATCCTATTGCATTAGCCAACTGGTTCCTCCTAAGTCAGGTGGCTTACCCTCAGCAAATAGGAGATAGTCTAGAGTCACTATACATGTTCCTCCCACATTGACCTTCACAAAATGGGGGGAACTAAGTAAGGAAGCCATAAGCGAAAAAGATGTGATATCTTGGTTGTACAAAGAAGATGATGAAGTACTTCCTTCATCCATACATATACAAACACATCAATATGAAAAAGGCTTTAAGACAATGTGAGACAAAGGCTATAATGGACATAGTGGCTTAGGACTACATTAGAATGGAAGGATTGAACCTATTTTTGTTTCACAACGACCAAAATTCCTAGGGATATGGTATCAACTGCTTAAGATTGGCGATTCTAGTATCACATTACCTCCACAAGAGGAAGTAAGTGTATCTAAAGTTGTCAAGACATCTATCAAACCATCCAACCAATGTCAATGCCCTTCCCCTAACTCTAATGAATACAAGTGGGATTCTCTTTCCTCCACTACCTTCATGGACCTAGATAAGTTGTATAGAGAACTAGACCAAATGCTTAACTCCTCACAAATTCCACCTGATACGCGTCCACAAAATCTTGCAACAAAAGAGGAATGGCTTAAACATTACTTTTGGGAATCTCTTGATCCTACCTCTTGGGAACTTGAACAAGCCACTCCTAATGACCAAACCTTGACAATTGGTCAACCTCAAATTCTACCTATGCCTAAGAAAAAGAATAAAGAAGAGTTGGTACGAAACTTTTTTGACCATGTCAACAACTCAGTCTTTACTTTGACCCCTGTAGACTTTAACACCTCTGATGATGGAATGCCCTTAGTGTATTCCCAACTTATTGATTGGGACCAACAAGACACTCCCGTCTTAGATATCTTTGAGAATGACGAAGTGATAGATGAGTTCTTGGGGTAATGAGAAGGAATACCTAGAGGTGATCACAAGGTTGACTTTACCATTGACTTAGACAACATGGCATACTTTGGGGAGTCTATTCACCCCTCCAGTCACAAAAATAAGAAAAAAAATGAAAAAAATGAAACTAATGACTCCCTAGGTGAAAACTGAAAGCCACCTTTGGATGATGAAAAAGAAAAAATAAAGGACGCATCTAAGGGCGAAAACACCTCTGAGGCACCCAAGGATGAAGGGTTGAACAATCTCCCTATTGCACATGAAAAGTCACCATTGTTGCTGGAGGAAACTGTTGAAGTCAACATAGGCATAGAAGGGAATCCATGAGTAATCTATTTTATAGAATCCTTGATAGAGAAATAACTTGAATTTCAAGACTTTTTCATAGAGAGAGATAAAATTTGCATGGTCATATGCTGATATGCTTGGACTGGATCTGATTTGGTCCTACATCATTTTCCATTGCAACTAGGTGCCAAACTAGTAAATAGAAACTAAGGAAAATGCATCCACAAATTTCTCTCTTAGTCAAGGCTAAATTGAAGAAACTATTGGATGTCAGTTTTATTAGATCCATTGACTATGCAGATTGGATTTCTAATCTCGTACTAGTAGCTGAATCAACTGAGGGAATCCGCATATGCACCGAATTCCAAGATATAAACAAGGCATGTCCCAAAGATGATTTTCCATTGCCAAACATCGATATAATTATCGACCTGACAGTTGACTATGAAATGTTATCTCTTATGGATGGATTCTCAGGATATAACCAGATTAGAATTGCAACTAAAGATCAATCAAAGACATCCTTTACTTGTCCATGGGGAACCTATTACTGGAATGTCATGCCCTTTGGAATAAAAAATGTTGGAGCCACATATCGATGAGATATGACGACTATATTCCATGATCTCGTGCATAATATCATGGAAGACTATGTAGATAATATAATAGCTAAATCATTGACAAGGGTTGATCATTTGTAAGTCCTAGATAAGATCTTCAAGAGACTAGAAGAGTATAAAGTTAGACTCAATCCTAAAAAGTGTGTGTTTGGTGTACAATCAGGGAAAATTCTAGGATATATAATATCTAGACGAGGCATTGAAGCAGACCAAGCAAAAGTGAAAGCAATAAGAGAAATTCCTTCGCCAGCTAATCTAAGTCAATTGAGGACATTACAAGGAAGGTTGCAGTCTATCAGATGGTTTATAGTGCAATTAGCAGACAAGATACATCCATTTCAACATCTACTAAAGAAAGGAGTACCTTTTGTATGGACCCCTAAGTGTCAAGAATCCTTTCAATGAATTAAGGATTATCTACTTACACTGCCTATATTAATGCCACCAATTAAGGGGAAACCTTTGATATTATACATCTTAGCAACAACATCAGCATTAGGAGCTTTGCTTGCACAAAATGACAATGCAGGTCGAGAACGAGCAGTGTACTACATCAACCGCACTTTGGCCAGTTATGAACTAACTATAGTCCTATAGAGCATGCTTGTCTTGCAATATTTTTTGCTACTCAGTGACTAAGACACTATATGTTGAACCACCAAACGATGTTGGTTTTGAAGATTGACCCTCTAAAGTATCTTCTAAGTAAAGCAACATTAACAGGAGGTCTAGCCAAATGGGTAATGATACTAAGTGAGTATGACATCCAGCATGTGGAAAGAAAAGCAATAAAAGGACAAGTCATTGCCAACAAGCTAGTAGACGCACCAACTCGGGCAGATCACCCTTTAGTTTTAGATTTTCCCAATGATTTTATTTTCACTCTTGACACTGGAACAACATGGAAATTATACTTTGATGGGTCCCATACAAATCAAGGTTCAGGGGCTAGAATATTGTTCATCACGCCACAGGGCAACACCATTCCTAAGTCTTTTAGAATTTCCTTTCCATGCACTAACAATGTAGCAGACTATGAAACTCTTTTGATAGGGTTAAGAATGGATATCAAATGGAAAATCAAGCACTTACATGTCTATGGAGATTCTCATTTAGTAATTTGACAAGTAAATGATGACTATGACACAAAGTATGAGAAGCTTGCACCATACAAACGGATGGCAGATAGCTTTAAGCAGTATTTTGATAGCATCATCTTTCAACAAATACCTCGCATTCAGAACAAGGAAGAAAATTCCATGGTGACTATTGGTTCACTTTTAGACATACCTACCAATGTGCCTAAGTTTGAGTTCTTGGTAGAGCAGCTATTTGTTCCTGTCTTTGATATCCCATATTCTGAAATGGTGTGTGTTCTTGTCGGTCTGGATTCCCCTTGGTATAAGGACATATTTGACTATCCCAATGCCCAAATCATGCCCCTTGACCTGTCAAATAACCTGTGTAGAACCTTTATTCGTAAGACAACCAAATATACCATCATTGGAGATACACTATATAGATGTGCCTTAGACAACACCCTTTTGAGATGTCTCAATAAGGAAGAAGCACAAGCAACCTTGTGTGGGGTACATGAGGGTATATGTGGATCCCACTCTAGTAGTCCTACCTTAGCTAAGAAGATCATGAGGCTAGGCTATTATTGGCCTACAATGTAAACAGATTCTTATTTCTTTGTCAAGAAATGTCGACAATGTCAAATTCATGGAGACTTGATACATGCACAAGCACATGAGCTTCAACCAATCATGTCACCATGGCCCTTTTCCCAATGGGGACTCGACCTTATAGGAAAGATACATCCCACATCCTCAAATGGACATAATTTTATCATTACAACAATAGAGTACTTTACCAAATGGATTGAAGCAATTCCTATGACCTACATTATGGGAACACAAATTTCTAAGTTTATCCTAAACTACATCATTTGTAGATATGGTGTTCCTCAATCCAGCATCATAGATAATGGTCGCCCATTCAAGAATCAAGAGGTCCATCAACTTTTCCAAGAGCTCCATATCCAACATCATTTTTCCACTCCATATTACCCACAAGGTAACGGCCAAGCGGAGGCATCTAATAAAACAATCATCAGAATCCTCAAAAATACTATCAATGATGCTGGTTGTGATTGGAATTTACTGCTTAATCCTTCCCTATGGGCTTACCACACAAGAATCCATACTCCCACCGACACCACTCCATACTCCTTGGTATTTGGTTCAGAGGTCATCTTACCTATTGAGGTCGAGATTCCTTCTCTAAGGGTATCTTTGAAAGGGCACATTGATGACGAAGAATACTATGTATCAAGTCTACATGAGCTATAATTCCTAAACGAAAGAAGACAAAAGGCTTTAGACCATCTACAAGCATATCAAAACCATATTCATCATGGCTATAATAGGAAAGTCTTGAACCAAAATTTTGACATTGGTGACTTAGTTTTAATGGAGAATCCCAAAAATCAAGCAAAAAGAGAGAAGCCAAGCAAGTTTGAGCCAAACTGGCTAGGGCCATACATTGTCACAGAAGCCTTTGGATCAAGAGCATACCAAATTTCTACTCCTGATGGAGAACCATTATCAACACCGATCAATAGCCTTCAATTGAAGAAGTTCTACCTATAGCTTCTAAGAGTTGTTGTCTTAATCATCAAAAATACAAAAAAAAATATAAAATTAAAAAAAAATCGTTACTTAGGTGAAAACTTGGCAAACAAGCATCTTTGTAACACCAAAAAAATTGAAAAATCCAAAAAATAGTAAAAAGAAATAAGTCATCCAATACTGAAAACCACTTCTGTGGTGCTTTCGATAAGTACCATGGTGAAAACCTAGAAAATAGGTGCCATGTGTAGTCAACTTTGCTCCTTTGTCTACCATCATTCTAATCTGACTTCCCTGTACATATCATCTATCTTTCTATCCATACCTTTGTACATATCATCCATAATAAATGGTTGTCCTTTCCATAACTTGGAACGATTGACATCAAGCATACTTTGCTTCTCCATCCCATCCTATTTATTGGTCTTATACTCGACTGGGGGAAAGCACTTAACCTATGTCATTTGGTTCTTGCAATGGTTGTTTTGAGGATGCAAGACAATCAAGAAAATACAAAAACATTACCAAATGTCCTAAAGAAAATACAAAAACATTACAAAATGTCCTAAAAAAAAAATCAAAAACATCATAAAACTTCAAAAAGACAAAAAAGAAATCAAAACATGTGAAAAATCCAAAAACAGAGTTAGAGTCAACCACACTTATCGGTCTTTTTCATTGTCGAACTATGTTGCCTCTGTGACTAGACGTAGGCAAGGCCATCTATCGATGTTCCCCCAAGGCATTAGGTTAGTCCTTCTAGGTTTGTCTATACAAAATCATGATTCAATCCATTGTTTGTAAGGAAAATTCATTGGTCATGTCGAACTACGAGGTCTCTACGTGTATAATATAGGCAAGGCCATCAATCGATGAGCCCCCAAGGCCACACTAGGTCAGTCCTTTAGGGTTTGTCATGTCAGTCAAAATAAGTCATCAAGCACAATCAATTGTCAACACATCACATCAAGTCACACATTAACAAGACAAACAAGTCAACAAACGTTATCAAGTCAAATCAAACAAATTGCCAAAGCAATCATCAAAACAATCAACTTATGTCTTCTACAGGATGTGTCCTTCCTGAAAATAAACATCATTAAAACAATCAACCTATGTCTTATACAGGATGTGTCCTTCCTAGAAATAGACATTAGGAAAACAATCATCATAGCCTTATACAAGTTGTCACATCAACGACATCAAACTTAGTGTCTTATACAAAACGTGTCTTTCTAAAACCAGGCTTTTGTCATGCCTTATACAGATAGTCACAAAATTGAAACCAGACTCAATGTCTTATACGGTATGTTTCCTTACTAAAAATAGGCTCTATCAATCAATCATCTAAACAATCAAACAACAATAGATCAAATTTTGGAAAAAAAAATTACTGGCTTATGGCTTTGTAGCTTGTTTATCTTATCTTTTCATATGGCTTTATCTTTGAGTCCTGTTATTACTTTCTCAAGGATGTCCCATGAAGGATTTAGAGAAGCAACAATGTATCAGGACTCTCTTTTCTTTGACTGTTGTTTGATGACTATCTTTTAGCTTTGATTTTTGAGTCATGTTACTAGTTTCCTTGTGGATGTCCCATGAAGGATTTATAGGAGCGATGATGTCTCTTGACCCGTCTTTTATTTGTTTGATGTATGTGGTTTTTCTTGACAAACAGATTGGGGAAACTTTTCCCTTAGTATGAGTTAAGACATTCCTTCTCTACAACTTTCTTTTGTTAGCGGGTGGATGACCTTGCACACCTTGGTCTATCTCATATCATGGTGTTTATTGTCCTTCTGTATCATTTAACGCCCAATGATGATTTAGTGCAAAAGCCTCTTATATTTTGACGAAATATTGAAGATTTCTAGTACTAACATCCATGTCTTCTATGTTACTATTCATCTTTTCCGCTCTAACATTTCTTCTATTATGCATCCTCATCATCCTTATCTATTTTCCCCTACCATTTTTTCCTTCATCTTCTAGTTCTCTCATCCATTTCGAGAGAACACTCTTGTTCTTCGAACTCACCTATCCTCTCGAGGGGGCATATCACTACTTCCTTGTCATCTTTCCTCATCCTACTTTCACTGGGGCATATCTTTTTATATATATTTCTTTGACACAATGCAATAAACAACATTGTATCAAAGAGGGGCAAAATGTAGACACTAAAAATTGGTCTAGGCTTGCGACTTCAATTTCTTCATAATTCATACCTTAATTGTCATAATTAAATAATCTTAATTATTTAATTATATTTCTAAAGTCATTTTCATCTATTAATTAAATAACTTTAATTATTTTCTACCATTATTCAAACTTGATTAATTAAATAAATATTATTTATTTAATTATGTCACTAAATTAACTTTATTCCCTTCTTTAAATTAAATAAAACAATTATTTAATTTATCTTTATCATATATTCGACTATAATTAAATAATCATTTAAAATTATTTAATTATTCACTAAACCTTTTCTGCAGTTAATTAAATAAACCATTATTTATTTAATCCTTTAATTTCGAATGATGAATTAAATTAATTATTTAATTCATAAAATATTTATTCTTGGAATTTTCTTTTGTAATTGGGAAATCGCTTAGTTATCTAATTATTCATCACCACTTCGCTCAAGATCAAATTAAATCAGTTTGTTATCTCCTGATCTAATTTCTGTCTATTTCTAACAAAGATATTTTCTAGGTAATTAGTTAGTTATCTAGTTTTATTCTTCTGCATGCGCACATCTATTAATTAAATAACTTTATTTAATTAATTAATTAATTCATGTATCTGAATAGACCATCTTCTTACATGCTAATCCTGAACTTTTCATGTGGACTCTATTCTTCTGATCTTCGAATAGTCTCACTAGAGATTAAATTATTATTTAATTTAATCTCTCAATATTTGTGTGTTGTAACTCACACTAACTCAACCCTAATTCGAATGCATGTCACATCTTTTAATCTCAATCGTCAATTCAATTTTCAATCTGAGCCTGTCATTCGAGCAATCAATTTTCTATAAATTGACCATATCTGCATCATTGTTACTCCTCTCAAAATCTTATGTGTTTTGGAAGCAATTAGTTTTAGAATCTTCAATATTTCTTCATTTTCATAATCATAGAGCTATACTTGCACACATATTGAAAATCTGAGGGCAAGAATACTATCACGACGAAATGGAGGACAATAGAGATCATTCACGGAATTATGATGTTTGGTGAGATTTTTTGTTGTTTATGCTTAAATATTCCATTATGCTTTGTTGTTTATTCCCTTCTTTAAATTAAATAAAACAATTATTTAATTTATCTTTATCATATATTCGACTATAATTAAATAATCATTTAAAATTATTTAATTATTCATTAAACCTTTTCTGCAGTCAATTAAATAAACCATTATTTATTTAATCCTTTAATTTTGAATGATGAATTAAATTAATTATTTAATTCATAAAAGAATTATTCTTGGCATATTCTTCTGTAATTGGGAAATCGCTTAGTTATCTGATTATTCATCGCCACTTTGCTCGAGATCAAATTAAATTAGTTTGTTATCTCCTGATCTAATTTTTGTCTATTTCTAATGAAGAGACTTTTTGCGTAATCAGTTAGTTCTCTAGTTTTATTCTTCTTCATGTGCACATATATTAATTAAATAAATTTAATTAATTAATTCGTGTATCCAAACAAATTGTCTTCTTACATGCTAATCCTCAACTTTGCATGTGAACTCTATTCTTCTAATTTTTGAACAGTCTCACTAAAGAATAAATTATTATTTAATTTAATCTCTCAACATTTGTGTGTTGTAACTCGCACTAACTCAACCCTAATTCAAATTCATGTCACATCTTTTAATCTCAATCGTCGATTCAACTTTCAATCTAAGCCTGTCATTCGAGCAATCAATTTTTCTATAAATTGGCCATATCTGCATCATTGTTACTCCTCCTGAAATCTTATGTGTTTTGGAAGCAATTAGTTTTAGAATCTTCTATATTTCATCATTATCATAATCATAGAGCTATACTTGCACACATATTGAAAATCTGATGGCAAGAATACTATCACAGCGAAATGGAGAACAGAGATCATTCATGGAATTATGATGTTTGGTGAGATTGTTTTATGTTTATGCTTAAATATTCTATTGTGCTTTGTTGTTTGATGTTAGTTTAGTATGAATTATTGAATTTTCTTTAATCTATTGATTTTATGCTATTTTCCTACGTTATAGACATCACTGTGAGCCCCCATTTTTATGAAGCATTTTTTCAAACAACCCACTACCACATTGACAAGCTAGTGAGTACCTCACTAGCTTTCCAATGTGATAGCATTGACAAGGTATTAGGTTGTTTGGAAGAATGCCTCATAGAAATTGGGTCTCGCAATGATGTCCAAGGAATAAGAAGTTTATAGGAAAGTGCTACATCCCATGTACAACATAGAAAGGATATTTTACCACCCTATAGAGGAAGTGGATTGGTCAAATACAAAGGATTATTATATTGAAAATAGAGCTATAAACATGGTGGTTGGATCAATAAGATGGTTAGAATCGCCATACCCAAAATTGGAGCTACACCCTAAGGCTCAAGAACAAAAGAAACAAACCATGGAATCTTCAAGAAGAAAAGAAACGATACTTGAGAGAATGAAAAAGGATGAGAACACAAAGGAAAAACTTAAAAATCAAGTAGGACAATTAACTTCATACTTACATCACCTAGTTGGCCCTATTGAATTAGCTACACATGTCCCCATGTTGCTAGTAGCCTTTAATAAAGAGAATTTAAACCCATACCCAAAAGGAATTATCCTAGCTATGAAAGAGTGGAGATAAGGGTTACAATCCCTTATAGGTAGGGTAATCAAGGAAACATTAAAAATACATCACAAAATTAGTGATGAGGTAAGTTTAGTGATGAGGTAAGTTTATAAATAGAGATGAAAATCAAAATAGATGAAGATCTATTAATGTGGGAGGAGTATATTCCAAATTTGTAGAGAATGGTGGTCACTCCCTCTTTTGAACAAGGTATCCAGGCATCAATCAAATCATTGAAAGAAAGGGGGATTGTTTGACAAAATGTTTTGATAGACATGTATGGAAAATTTGTTAGCATAGACAAGGCAATCGGCTATTTGAAAAATTCCTCAAATAAATTTGATCTCATGGTGATGTGCATCACCATGAAACCACATTTCTTTGAGGCATTTTTTCAAATAGTTGATTGCCTTGTCTATGTTGTGTGATAAAATTCTTAGGTAGCCATATGTGGAAATTTTGGTAGCATAGACAAGGTAATCAGTTGTTCAAAAACATGCACATCACCATGAAACCGCGTTTCTTTGAGGAATTTTTTCAAATATTTGATTGCTTTGTCTATGTTGTTTGATAAAATGCTTTGGTAGACATGTATGGAAAATTTGGTAGCACGGACAAGGAAAATAGCTGCTTGGTAGAATTGTTTGAAAAAATACCTCAATGAGATATGTCCTCATGGACTAGAATAATTACAAGATATGAACAAAAATAGATTTGTTGAAATTTAGGCTTTAGAAAATTTCAAGCAAACACAATTTCTAGGTGTTAAACTGAATTCCACGACATTTTTTCACATCTCCCATGTCACTACCAAAATGAAAGCTTTTGAAAGGGGTATGCACATCAATAGAAAAGGATTGAGAAATTATGTATTATATTACATACTTATAACTACTCTCATATATATATGTGTATACAAAATGTGGAAGCATACACAAGGTTGGTCAATTGTTTAACAAAATGCCTCAAAGAGATGTGATTTAAAAATGTAATTGGAAAGTGTAAAGAATTATGTAGTTTAAAATGTGCCAAGAGGGGATAATGTTATAATGACAAACAAACAATGATGAACATGGAATATGTATAATAAAAAAATCAAAGCAAGCCAAAATAGAATTAAGGAAAATGTAAAGAAAATGTGTAAAGACTTCACATACCTAAAAACAGAGATTCAAATGGAGGAGTTCTATCCAATTATGTAGCCTTTGTTTCTTCTTGCATCAAAATCCTCAAAAATTTGAGTTTTTCACATGCTTGTTTCATTTGCAATGTTCAATTGTATATCACTCTTGAATGGAATTGAGACTTGAATTGATATATATCAAATTCAAAGTGAAAACTCTATTATTTCATACAACGGTGGTGGAAAGTTCATAAAAAAGGTGGTAAAATGTGAAAACTTTTCATCCACACTTCACAAGAGCATCAAAAAGCTTCTTTTTATCGAAACATGCACATAAGCAAGAGAATATATAAAAAATTGTGCCTGTAAATCACAGGTGTCTGAATTTTTTACTGTTTTTAGAGCAAGCCAAAGTGCACTTGTGTTATAATACGAGTACATTTTGTCTTTCTATAGAAATGGATACATTTCAACTTCTTCAAAATGCACTCGCATTATGAAAATGTTTGTTTTCTATAGGTTTCTTCTCTCTATCTCTCTTTATCCTTAGCCATCCATCTCTCCTTAGCCATCTAGGTCTCTCACTTAACCTTAAACCCTCAATCCTGGACACTATGCCTTAAACCCTAATCCCTCAATCCTATACTACAAAAACCCTTGATACATCGACCCTTAAACCCTAAACCCTAATCTCTCTCTCTCAAGTCTCTCCCTCCCACCCCCTCTCCCTCTCTCTCC
>VDFB02167444.1:0-20178 GCA_007258455.2 Sequoia sempervirens
ACCACCATTAATGGCTTCATTAAATGCAAGTACGACAAAGCATAAGGTTGGTGGATTCAAATCCACGAATAATGATGGGGAAGTTGGGGCTGGGGAGGAACCGAAAAATCGAGTAGTAAGCGTCTTAAGAAAATTCTCTTTGAAAATTACGGCCCGACAAGAGGAGGGATGAGGCGAGGCGGGGTTCTGCAGAGAGTCGCCGTGCGAAGGTGGCGGCGCCGCTCACGGGAGTCTAAGCGAAATCACAGAGGTTCGGGCTGAAAGGTTTGAAGGTAGCCAAACACCGCAAGTTCCCTCGTGGCGGCAAATGTCGAGAACTGGTCACCGGAGGCGGGAAAGCGAGATCATCGTCGTTCGGGGATAGTGGACATGATGAAGCAGCCCGTGGAAACCAAAGGGTGGGCAGAGGAACAGGCAAAGGCAGCGAGCAAAGCGCGAAGATCCGCAAGATCCAGAACTGAGAAATTAAAAGGGAAAATATCTGATCAACTCTCGAGACGGAGATTATGACCACCAAAGGCTCCGAAAATGAACGCTCATCAATGACAACTCCGCAGAAACGCCAATATCAAAAGAGTCCCATTCGAAGCAAGAACATAATGTTAAAGGCAAATCATATCGCTCATTTCATTATATTACAAAATAACTTTAAGTGTGGACTTCGCTCACTTTCCGGACAAAGACTCGTCTAAGGCAAAACTCTGGTAAAGGAACCACCATTGTCGCTCATCGGATGGTGGCGCAATTTTGTCAATTGAGGATGGGTGTTCACTGCCGTTATTGTTGGACGCCCGGCACGGCTGTGGGATTATTGCGGAATGGCGGTTGCCGGACGCGTGGCGATTTGGTGGTAGTGCCAAAAGACTTTAATCAAACCATCATGTTTTAAAGTTGAGTGATGAATATCGATCAACGGATCATGGTGCAAAAAATGATAGATCAATGGCTCAAATTTAGAATTGAATATTCTCAAGAGCTATGACAATGTGAATGATGGTTTCGACTGTAAATTGAATCTATGAATGATTTAAAATGCTCCAACCACTCGAGCTACCAATTTTTATTGGTGATGGGTTAAACAGTTGATGACATGATTATGTAGGGAGTAGAAAACCCAATTCAGATCAAATATAGAGATACACATTAATTGAAACTAAAACCATAATTTTTTTAGTGTGCTAAAAATTAATAAAAGTATTGAATTTGGATAAGTGTGTGTGTGGCTCGATGGGTAGGTGATTTGATGAAGAAGACAATAAGAAAACCCTAGAAAAGGATCTATATGTGTGTGAAAATATTGAGGAAAATGCTATAGGTCAGTCATTGTATTAAAAAGTGAAAATCAGAATTTGGATAATTTTTTGGTACATTGGTAAGTATATGCAATAAACTGTATTCTAAGCTTCTTGAGAAAAAATAAAGAATACATAAAAAAGTAAAAGGGAGAGAGAATTGTAGAGAGTGTGCATGGTCAGTTGAGGCAAACAAAGAATGCATTAATAGAAAAGGGTGCAACAGAACTTAGTAGTGTTTCTCTTACCCTTTGAGGTGGACAGGTAATGCCCTAAAAGAAAAAGGTAAAGTGCAAAGGTGTAGTAAATGAGTAGAACCAAAAGAAAAAAATAGAAAGATCTTAATTAGGGTTTACATTTAGGTACAAAACATAGAGGTGCAAAGCTAAGAATTGAGTTGCATTGATAGAAACAAAGAATTGAACAATTGCAAATAGGGTTAAAGCATTGAACTGTGCTCCTTGGAACAAATTGTAATTTCTTGTTTGTAAATCTGATTGGTGGGTTCCATCAAATCGCTGGTTAGGTGTTTAGAGTAGGGAGTTGGTGCTTCCTTAGAGTGGGCACTCCTAAAACTAGAGGATTGGTGTCTCCTTAGTGTTAGTGACCTTAAACTTTGTAATAAATTTTTTTTCATTATGACACTAGATTAGGACAGTAGTTCCTAGCAACTATTCTCACCATGGTTTTTCCCATCTTAGGTTTTCCACGTATATCCTGGGTTATATGATATTATGTGTCTGAATGGTTACTTCTCTACATGTCATGTTTTAATCTACACACAAAATGATAAAAGGAATTAATCTTCTTAAATTTATTAAGAGAAAAATTTAAGTGATCTACTAATTCAGCCCCCCTCTCAGTAGATTTTTGTGTTAAAACAAAAACCATAATGAGGATTTTTTATCTTTTTATCTAGTACTACCAAGATATATGGTGGTGTTACAACAAATTTAGATCCAAATAATGCAACCTATAGATTTTAATCTATAAGTGAATACTCATGAGTTGGTCAATAAGATATATTTAATAGATGTCTTATAGTTCCTTGTAACATGCAATAAGTTATAATAGTATTCCCAAAATGGGTGCTCTATTTTCACATATTGAAACCCATTCAATGATTTCTTATGGTGTATCTCCCCTCTTACATTATCATATTTTTTTAATGGTTTCTCTTATGCCCCAACATTATCATGGATATTATTACATATTTTCTATGAATTTTTTTTATCTTACACACATCTACACATGTCATGAAAAATGTAGTATATGTTAGCATAAATAGAGTCATTATCATACCTAAATAGCTAATCACCTTTCTAGGATTGACCTATTTACACCTAGCTTAAGTTTATATAGGTTTTCTTTTCTTTTATCTCACTTCATATGATTGATACATGTGTCCTCATGACTTGAGACACCTATTGATACTTTATCACACACTTGTCAAGTGAGCTAACATGTGTCTTATATTTGGAGGGGTAGTTATATTTCTAGTCCTACCCTCTAGCCTCCTCATCATTGCCTATATATGTAAGGATTTATCATTGTACTTAAACACTTTTCATCATGTTTATAGACATAATTGTGGACAATGGAAATGGAATGCACAACTTCCTTGTTCACAGCAAAAGGGGAATGAAGGAAGAGGGATCTAATTTCACAATGTCCACACTCAAGCAAAAACCCTTGAGATTAAAATGCAAAGGAGATTGAAATATATCAAAGGGAATTGTCCTCAAGGCTGAAAATTGATAAAGGAGTTCACCACTAGTGCAAAACTAGGAAAATGCAAGATGTTTGAAAACACAATGTGATATGCAAAAAGACCTAGAAATGCAAGTAAAATGTAACATAAAGTTATGAAACTAGAAATTTGCACCTGGAGACTAAAGAGAGGTGGAAAGGAGCTCTAGAATCCTAAAGAATTCACTATTGATGCCAACTGGGACTCATATGCCAAGCTAGGCGACTTAGTCATGCTTTGGGAAGGCTGTGCCAAAACAAGTTTTGGGAAAAAGGGTACTTAGATCTATAGAATCCCTATTTAGGCCTGGGTAGTGGGACTCATTTTCCACTAATGGAAAATTAGTCCACCACTGGAGTTTTGAAAATTCAAAATAGGAAGTTGTAGCCCTCAGTTTGCACTTATGCTCCTGGTTCAGATCCGGGTCCAAAACTATCAAATTCAACCTGCTGGTGTTCTCCAAGCATCTCTTAGGGATTTGACAACTTTGAATGATTTTGACAACTTGGTGGAAATTTTTCCAATCTTTCTCTTTGAAAAATTTGCAACTTAAACATGCAAGTCTCATGCAAAGAGAGGGAAAATTTGTTGAAGGGTTAGTGAATAGTGGTTTTCCTTGGTCAAACCCCTTGTTGGTGATTAAAACCTAGAAATAAAATGAAATATGGAAGGAGAATGATGAATGAACAAAAGTGAATGCTACAACTCACCAAAACCTTGAAGTAGAATGTTGCAAACATGTGAATGATGGCACAAAGTGCTTGAAACCTCTTGTAAACAAAATGCTTAAATGTTAGATCACTTGATTGCTTGTTGGATTTATTAGGAAATTGCAGGTGAAATGAGTAGAAAAACCTTATATTTATACTTGATTATGCAATAATTCCTGAAAATACAATATCACAGGCCGACCTTAGATCTTAGAAAATAAAAACCCACCAAATTTTTGAATTAATTTTGAATTTTGTGCCAAAGGGGACTCATTTGTCACTCTGGGCAAATGGGTCCCACCTAAGGGGACTCATTCAGACATAATGGTGAATGGGTTCCACTTAAGGAATTTAAAGTGGGTTTCATGATTTATGTGTTTTAAATAATGATTAACAGGTTTATTCTCAAAAATGCAAATAAGTAAGGCCTGTAGATGTAAAATAGGGCCAATTAAAGCATAAGAAGGTATAATTATTAATGAAAAACCTAGAAAAGTGTGAAAGTTTGTTACAACAATTTACAACACTTTGAAATAAGGCTTGGTAAGTGATAAAAAGAGGCTATTTACGTGAAATACAATAACAAGGGCCCAAGACCTAATGTGAATGTGATATCCACATTACAACATTAAATCAAGGTACAATTAAGCCAAAATCACAAGGAGGGACCAAACAAAATAGAAAAAGTAGAAGGGTTACCGTTTCAGTGTCCACAATACTATATGAAACAAAAGAAAAATATAGGGTTTGAGAGGGGTTCACTACAATGAATTGATAACAAAGGACCTATTTTCCTTTAATTCATTCAAGGAAATGAGATCCAAACAATGAGATGACTAATAGTCAAAAGGTGAGTCAAATCAAGATATGAATCAACAAATTTCATTTCTATGCAAGGAAGAGAGTGTGAGTCAAATAGCACTTTGGGGAGAAATATTAAAACCATCAAATAATATCTAAAATGAAAGTTATAAAGTGTAAATGAAAAATTATACTCAAAATTGATGGAATGAACAATCAAAAGGTAGATCTAGAAAAGGGAGAATGATGTGTACCAATTACTAAAAGTACCTTTTTGAAGCTCACTAAGAAGTCATTTCCCCATGGCGAATGGGTCATGTCTAGGGCTCTATAAAAATGTTGTTTGGGTTCTTTGTTCATCTTTCTACACTCCCAGATTCTCGTGTTTCATAGTCGAATAACTAAAAATAAATCCTATAGAATAGTTTTTCGTGAGATGACAAATTTCTTTGCAACTTAGACAACTTTGCAACTTTCTTCAATTTTTCTCTTCAAAGGATCTTCCACCTAAAATCTACAAACACAAAGAAAAGAGGGGAAAAATATTATTTTTGGTGATGGGGGGTTTTCCTTGATCAAAACCCATTTGATTATTTAAACTTTGTAATGAAATCAAATAGCATGAAGGAAATGATGAATGAACAATGTAATGTCACCACTCATCAAACTTTTGATTAAACCTTGGAATGCAAATATAAAACTAGCATGAAGTTGCCTTAATGGATGTGAATCTTGATCTTGAAACCTAATTTGAAATAATTTCTTTGAATACTACATCAACATATTAGCTCAACCAACATGCATTATGTAAGAAAGCTTTGACATGATAATGGAATCTGGATTGCTGCAATAATCTTCAATAAATCTGCTCTTGAATGCCTTGAAATTCTCTTGAATTTCCCAAATAATGTTCTTGTGAAAGTTTTTTGATCTCATAAAACTTTCTTAGATAAAACATAGTTAAATTACCTTATATTTATACATATCTTAACATTAATTTACAAAATTCAAATATCACAAGCCAACATGTGAATATAAATTTGAAATCATTAAAATACTACCAAAAATATAGTTTAAATTTAGGTCCTAGGCCTAACTGAGGACCCATTTTCCTTATAGTGAATTGGTCCTAGGTCACTTACCTAGGAAACACATATTTCAAGGTTGAGTGTTATGTAATGGCATTTATGAATGTCGGGTTTTCCTCTTCAATAATTGCAATTAATTAGGCTTAGATTTGAATTAAAGGGGCCAATTAAGGAAAATTAACCTCAATTAATTAATAAAGCCCTAGATTAGTGTGAAAATGTAAAGGTACACCTTACAACACCAAAAAAATAAGGCACAATTAAGTGCATTTAAATAAATAAGGTCTTAAACTTAATGTTAATATGTAAAATACTTATTACAACACTAAATTAAGATATAACTAAGCTCATTTTATTATTACTTATTTATTCCAAATTAAGTGTGAAAAAGGGATACTTTTCCTACACTACACTATTATATTCATATTTTCACTTATGGAAGTTTATCAATTCAAACTCTTTGACCATTGAAGGATGCATCTTATTTAATGAGGTCTCATAATAAATTAATAGATAATAAATAAATGCAATCATCAAGATGTAACTTTTATGACATTTTTTGTAATAATTTCCCTTCCTACTTATATTCCTCTTAAATACAACATCCTCTTCACTTACCTCAAATTGATTCTCTCCTTATCTATGTTAATGTGAATAATTAATCTATTCACTATAATTAAGTGTACTTGGGTTGATGAGGTTAGACAACATCTTGTCTGACTGAATGTGTAAATTTCTAGACCTCTAGAGGTTACCAAGTTATTTGGTTAACCTCATAAACATACCTTTTTGAGGTTGGAAGTATTTCCATATCACCTCAAATGTCACTAAACACTTGGCACACAAGGTTGATGACCTGTTCATAGATCCTGTTGGTTTGCACACTCCAAGTGTTCCTAAGGTTGACACCTATAAGACACTTGTTTACTCTCTTCTGTCACTTTGAAATCCTTTCCTATATATGCAAAGCTTTGCACTCAATGTAATTTGGGTCATCTAAATACAATTGTTGTATTGTTCATGTGCTTGTATTTTATCTCCTAGACCTTCCTAAATCTAATACTCTATAATCAATTTTAGGATGGGACACCTTGCTACTTTAACAAATATCTTGAACAATATTGAGCCGTGGTTAAGTAATCATTGGTGGATTCTAAAGTACATAACTTGGTTAAAAAAAGTGGTTGGCATGCCTTTGTTAACACAATGGTTAAAAAACGTCTTAATTATTCTTTATTGTGAAAATGGTGAAAGTGATTCCACTATTAGTCCTACATCTTTCTTCTCTTTATTAATGTGATTCTTCATGGATCTCATACTATCCATACTAATCATAGATTATATTGTCCATAGATAACATATAAAAATCAACTCCATGGCTATTACATGAGGAATTATCCTATGTAACATCTCCTTTACTCAATTCTTACTTCAATGTTTCATAGAATCCACAATCATTTGAACCCGATGCTTCCTCCTCAACTAGATTTAACAAGATAAAATGCTACACTTTACAATGTGTGAAACTGATTTTTGTAAGTCTAAATTACATGCACTAATTTTATCTTGTGTGTTCTTAGATCAAATGATGAAGCTTCACTAAAGATAAAATAGAAAAATGAAAATAAGCTTAGATTCTTGAGTATCAATTTCCTTAATATCCTTCTATCATGTATAATGAATATAATTTTTATTTTCTTTAGCATACTTTATTTGATTCAGATAACACAAAAATGAAAGAAAGATGAATAATTAAAAAATATGTGCTAAAAGTTTTTCCCCTCTCATTTTTTGCCCCTCTTTTCTGAAATTTGATTTCAACCATTTTTTACTCCATTGAAGCACAAATAATCCACTAAATCACTCTCAAGACCTACCATACTTGAACATCATTCTGCCAGTCATGTTTCAATTTGTATATCATCGAGGATGCCGATGCATAACATTCCTATCATTCAAATATGATTGGCATGCTACTGTTTCCCAAATTTGAACTCTACTTTTCCATCCCACTCTTCTCCATTCTTTCCTTAAATTCTTAATTCACTTCCAATGGTAAAAAAATGACAATTTATATATAACAAGGGATTTAACTTCAAAATGAAGTCAGGAGGAGCCATACTCTACCAAATAATATGTAGCGATAATTTGCCATTTAATTTTGTCCATTCTTTCCAAGGTAAAGTTCAGTTACTATCACATCAAAGAATCGGGAAACAATTTTTTATTAACTCCTGTATTCAAGCGAAAAGTTTACAGTCAATTCGGAGCACACAAGCAATGTAATTACACCACAGTGAGTCATATACTATGTAACCCACAGATCTCCTAAATTTGAATAATGAAGGCTATAATGGGCCGACAACAACGACCAACAGTATAAAAATATGTATCTTTATAGCACGGCTTTCAAACAGCATTAATAAAAGCAGTATAAAATTATTAAAGTGGCCTACGTTTACCATTTACCATCTGGGGTGGGAAGAACCACCCCACGAGTTACAGTATCCAGAATTAAATCCCCAACACCTTCACCGAGTCCTTCGAGAAGTCCGTCCACAAAGATCCGAACAACCTGAGAAGCATAACGAGCAGCCCTTGAAACCTTGGTCATCTTAGGCGGCGCGGTGAAGCCCTGCGACTGGAGGCCATCTGCCACACCTTTTGCATAAAGAGCATGGAGATAGAATTCGCAGGGAACGCAGTAATATACCCAGCTGGTGGCCTTTTTATTGCAGGCATTGCAGGTGTGAGGGAGGTGTTGGCTAACGGAGAGCCGGATATGAGCTTGAGGGAGTGCTGAGGATGCTCTTTCACTGTGAGTTCTGGAGGGAGTTGTGAGCAGCAGGGATGTACGCAGAAAGAGCAGGTTGGGCAGCGGAAGGCGGAACCGTTGGTGGCTTTTCCACAAACCCCGCATTTCAGCTTTTTCAGTCCGTCTGGTTTGCCATGGAAGACGAGCTGGTGCTGCGTGTGGTATGGATGGAAGGCAGTGGGTGGAGCCTTGGCACAGAATTCGTGCATGTGGAAGTTGCACTTGTTGCACCTGTGTCAAATACACACACATGTTATTTGACAGGGATACAACTTTACTTTTAGTTATACAATGATTTATTAGGATTCAACTGGGTCAAAGAAATAATAAAGCTAAACCTGTATCTGAGTCCAGTTCCATATTCCTTGCACCCGTTGCAGGTGTACAGTGATGGCGCGGAGACAAGAGTCAGAAGATGCTGCGGATGACTGGAATGCTGAATCTCTTCCCCTACTTTAGGCACCATTTGCAAAGTTGCCATCAAGTATGAGACAATCTTATTCAAACTATAAAAGAGAAACTACTAAACCCAGCTTAAATCTTGCTTTAGGCTCGATAATTTGTCAAGGACTAATAACTCTTACTTATATGCAAATCTGGAAGTTTAGGGTTGTTGCCAATGGTATTATCTAAACCGCCTCGTGGCAAAATATCAGCATTGAGTTATTGAAGATTCTTGCCACATCTCGTATAAAATGTGAAACGTAGCATGCTCGACGATCATTTTCTCTTAGATCATCACACAAGATACATGTTTTCTGAGCGGAATAATTTAATTTACCTGTTGTTTAACAAATTTAAGAGTCCTGCGGGAACATGGACATGGAATTTGCCAGCTGTTTGGCTGGTCGAATCAAATGACGAATCTCTTGCATTGATCGCTAATATCTTATTCGAAGCAGTTTCAAATGTTCACCGGCCCATATTAAGAAATCTCAAGTCCGTCAATTTTTACAAAGTAATGCAAAGTAACTTCTTGCATTGTCAATTCGTTGTATCTAAAGTTACATTATAATCATAAATGTCATGCATAACTAGAGATTATCTAGAAGTTACTTGATAGATTAAATGTAGTAGTACATAATGATAGATCTCAAATTGCCAAGAAAACTTCAAAATTTCCTCAAAGCTACTACTTCCATGAAGGGTAGGGCCACTTACATTACGAAGATGTGCGGGAGGCCATTGGTTTGTAGATGGAGGAGAATTTGAGTGATTCTTATTGTAATTGTATTAATGATCTAATATTGCTTTCATCCAAATGAGATGTCTTATGTCATAATTCCTATGCATTATTAAAAGATGTAAAGTGATGTAAATATTATTTTGTACACTATAAGAGTAGGTTAAAAATGAAAAGATTGAGATTCAGAAAGTTGATCAATATTTTTATTGTTATTCAATACTTATGATTACATAATTTAGTTACATTATTATTAATACATTTACTTTCAAATGAAATTGTACAAGTTATGCATTTAAAAAAATAATAATAATCTATGAGAATTTTGAAATTAAAAAAGGAAACGGTGATTTGAATGAAGGTACCTAGTTTCCAATGCCATGTTTGATAATAATACTTGATCTAATGTGAGGGGCTCTAAGCCAACCTTTCAACTAAATCATCACATATAAAGATGAACAAAAAATCCTCAAAAATTTAATAGCTCAAGTTAGGGGTTAGATGTAGGTCAGATTTGTCAAATATTCTAGAAATTCATAGATCAATAGATTAACAATCAATTAAAATATTTTTTTATATTCTCATTGTCCACTAATAAAATGTGTCATACTATATATTAGATGCACCACATGGTACATCAAATGTATCACATAACAAATCAAATGCACTATAGAGAAAATCGTATGCACCATAGGGTAGATTGATGCATCAAATAATCTATCAAATGCACCGAAAGATTTACTAGATGCATCAATCTATGATTGATTCTAAAAAAAATCTAGAATTTAATTGGTATGTAATATATACATCTCAAATGTGTTTGGTGTCAACTTAGATCTGCCCTAATTTTTCCTAGAAGTCTCACAAGTCAACTCAGATACACAACAAGTCTACTTAGATGTGCCACAAAATTGATCAAGTATGCCTTTCTAAACCTATAACCTTCAAATAACCAAGTTTCTTACAAAATATTATTCAACAATCAAGGATGTGTGTCCCAATAAGCATGCCAAAATCGCGATAATGAACATGTGAATAATATAAAATAGAAACAATGCAGTGGAAGTACCAAATTCGCACTTAAAAAATCACTCAATAATGATTATGATCTATGCATGAATCAAATAAGTAATAATTATAGGACAATTAAGACCTTGATTTTCTCCACTATTTCTTTGATATTTGCTTGAATTTTTGCTATGTGTGTTTCTCTTAAAAATAGCATAACCACGATAGCACGATGATAATATGATAGCATCAGTATGCAATTATAATGATATATTCCCAAAGATAATAGATGGATAGGTAACAGTACGAGACTATGCTCTTCTCTAGGAGATAATATGTGGATGAAGGGCTTTATTTATATGTTTCTCTTAATATTCGATCAATGGTGGAGATTAATTAAAAGAATCAATGCATTCAAAAAGTTGACAAAGGGTAGGAGCTAAAATTAGTAAATATATATGATTGATGAGATGAAATAGTTGAAAGAATTAAATAAATTTATTTATTTCATAAAAATAGTTGGAAAAAAATAAAATATTATTTATTTTGGAGGGAACAAGATTTTAATTTATTTAATTATGGAAAAAGTGTTAGCTAATGAAAAAAAAATTGAAAAAAAATTAATTATAGTGGATGAGAAGAAGTAAATAAAATTATCTTAATTAATGTTGAAGGGAAAAAGATAAATTATTAAATAATAGTAAAATATTTAATTATATTAGATGAAAGAGGAAATTTAGCTTAATTAAATACGTAAAAGATATTTATTTAATTTATAGATATAATAAATGATGGAAAATGGTAAAATGGAAAGACTTAAATGTGTTAGTCATTTTTAGTGTCTACATACGCTAAACAAAAGCTATCAGCTATTAAGGCTTGCTCACGTGAACCAAAATGGCTCACTTTCCCTCAATTGAGTTTTGAATGCTAGTTGTTGATCTTTTTGGTGTGTTAGTTGATAGATGATCCAGATTTGGCTAGTTTAATATGAAAGATCTAACTGTACACAACTGCAATACTTACCAAATGACATAAAGCCACGTGGAACCACTATCTAGTGGTATGCGGGCTCCACCATCTCTTTTTCATTGTAGCCAGGATTCATATGTCTTCTTTCCATCACCCTCGTGAGTCATAACCTGTATGCAACTTTCATCAACGAGGAGGCAGGGAGAGGCCAAGATCAAATCTCTCAGCTTCTTCATACACACTTGTTAATTACTCACAACTTTATCCTTCTTACAACATCCACGACCAAGATTAAAAGATATTCAAACACATACAATATATCTACATTAGTAACATAGTTTATTTTCCATGCCCCGTGTTGAAATATTTAATTATTATTTTCCCTTGCTACAATGCTTCCATGTCCTTTGGATTAGTTCATGTTGAAAATGTTTGCTTCCCCATTGGGAGTCTAGAAGTAAAGGTGAGACCCACATGGGATAGTGGGGAGTGGTCAAGATTAATGCACATAACCTACTATTGACCGTTGATTCATTTGAAAACTTTGTGACAAACCACTTGAAACCATTGGGCCCACTATTCAGACCAGACACACTGCATCTGCGCACCAACCCGTGTAATGATTTTAATAGGCAAGAAAAACAAACAGGCACATTGGGAATGGTCTAGATGTGGCCACATCATTCATTGCCCACCGTTGATCTCCTCTGACAACCATCTACATGCCTTATCAAAGACATCAAGCCCGCTAATCATACAAGACACATGGCCTTCACCTATGGGCCTATGGGAATAAAATAATAAGCAATAAAATGGAATGGGTGCAGGGAACAGTGGAGATTTCTTTGCATTAATCGAATGGTAGTCAGGGGTCCTCATATCTACACATGTCAAAACCATTAATCTTAAAAGAGGGACCTGACTAGGATGACGAGATAACACCCATGGAAAAAGATGACTTAAATTTAATAGGAAATTCCTAGCCTGACTTAGGAAAAACTTAAAGTAATGGCCCATCACATGACAATCGTTAAAAAAAAACCAAAGGGCTGGTTACTTAATGTGTTTTGATGGCACAAGATGTGACTTAAAAGATTGAGGACTTATAGTAGGGGTCAATAGAGAATTAAAAATTTGTTGAGGATACAAACTCAGAAGGTTTTTTCAAATGAGACTTTGAGTAACTAAAACCATAACATAGTGACAATAGACAAAACCTTAAGCCCTCAAATACAATTTCAACCCAAGTTTAATCAAGACTGGAGATGGGACATGAAAATTTTTAGGAGTTCCACCAAAATACAACCATCGTGTTTTAAAGTTTAGTGATGAATATGGATCGATGGATCATGGTGTGAAAATGATAGATCAACAACTCAAGTTTAAAATTGAATATTCTCAACAACTATGATAATGTGAATGATGGTTTCAACTATAAATAGACTCTATGAATGATTTTAAATGGCCCAACCACTCCAACTTCTAGTTTTTATTCGTGATGGGTTAAATAGTTGATGACACGATTGTGTAGCCAGTATTAAATCCAATTTAGATTAGATACAGAGATACACATTAAAGAAAAATAAAACCTTAAAATTGCTAGCACATGATAAAAATTAAAAAAAAAGCACTGAATTTGGATAAGTGTGTGTGTGGCTCAATGGGTAGGTGATTTGACGAAGAAGACAATAAGAAAACCCTAGCAGAAGATCTATATGAGTGTGCGTAAATCTTGAGGAAAGTGCTACAGGTCGGTCATTGGATTAATAATTGAAAATAAGAATTTGGCTAATTTTTTGGTACAGTGGTAAGTATATGCAACAGGGTGTATCCTAAGCTTCTTGAGGTGGAGAGAGAATTGTAGAGAGTGTGCATTGTCTATTGAGGTAGAAAAATAATGCACTAATACAAAAGGTTGCAACATAATAGAGTAGTGTTTCTGTGAACCTTTGAGGAAGACAAATAATGCCCTAAAAGAAAAAGGGAAAGTGTAGAGGTGTAGTGAATGAGTAGAACCCAAAAAAAATTAGAAGCTCTTAATTAGGGTTTCTATTTAGGTGTAGAATAGAGAGAGGTACAAAGTTAAGAATTGAATTGCGTTGATAGCAACAAATTATTGAACAATTGCAAATAGGGTTGCAACATTGAACTGTGTTCTTTGGAACAAATTGTAAGTTTTTGTTTGTAAATCTTATTGGTGGGTGCCGTCAAATCTTTAGGTAGGTGCTTAGAGTAGGGAGTTGATGCTTTCTTAGAGTGGGAAATCTTAAAACTAGAGGATTGGTGTCTCCTTAGGGTTAGTGACCTTAAGCTTTGTAATAAAAAAAGTTTCATTATGAGGCTAGATTAGGATAATAGTTCCTAGCAACTATTCTCATTGTGGTTTTTCCCATCTTGGTTTTTCCACGTATATCCAGGGTTATATGATATTATGTGTTTGAATGGTTACTTCTCTACATGTCATGTTTTAATCTACACATAAAAGGCTAAAAGGAATTAATCTTCTTAAAGGTATTCAGATCAAATTTTAAGTGATCTATTGATTCATCCCCCACTCTTAGTAGATTGTTTTGTTCCAAAATAAACCATAATGAGGATTTTCATCTTTCTATCTGGTACTACCCAAACATATGGTGGTGTTATAACCAATTTAGATCCAAATAATGTAACCTATATATTTTAATCTATAAGTGAATACACATGAGGTGGTCAATAAGCTATATTTAATAGATTTCTTATAGTTCCTTGTAAAATACAATAATTTATCATATTTGTAGACATGAAAAATACCTGATCAACTAACTTTGATTCTTCTTTAATCACCCCTCTATTAACTATTTAATTAATTCATCTTAATTCCTCTGTTAATCGATCAAACATATTTAAATCATTACCCTCTTTTGATTAAATAAATATTTTTATTTATTTAATCCTAAAGTTCATCTTTAATTAAATAAACCAATCTTATTTAATTAATCTATAAAGTCCTCCATTTAAATTAAATAAATTCATCTTTACCACTAACATCATCCCCTTTAGCTAAATAAATAAAAATATTTATTTAACTAGGTCTAAATCATTTTCCATCTCCTTTTGATTTACTTTAATCCATAAATATAAATCAAATAGGTCAAATCACCCAATCTTCACTTAAGTTAACTAAATCATGATTAAGGCTAAATCTAATCCATATCACATCCTCTAGCTTTTCCCACTTGCACAAATAAATCATTTAATTGATTTATTAAATTTTTATTTTCTCTCAACAAGGCATAAAAGTGGAATATTCCCCCATTTCAAATCTCCCTCTCAAATGACTTGTCCCTTCCAACATAGAATTAACTCCCCTCTTACATGTCCCCACTCGGAATTTAAGACCATTTCTTCTCTCTCCAACAAGCCAAATTTCAAATTTGAAAAGGCCACCTAATGTCATTTATTGGCACATTCATCAAAACATACACATCCTTGGCCCATTCACATGGTGACAAGTGGCTCATTCCTATTTGTTAATTTTTTGTCCCACATTCATCCCTTTTGCCTCTTCTCTCATCAAATTCTTCTATAAAGGCTATCCTTCATTTTGATCATCCACAACTTCATGCAAAGTTACTCTCTTCACATTGACATAATTTTGTCCATTGTCATAGCATTGCATCTTCATCATTGGCTTGTCAAGGGTTGGGAAAGGGCCACTTTTCATATCAAAGTGGCACCAATCCACTATGGAATAGGTATTCACTATGTTTTTCATGCTCTTAATTTGTTTTCTTTGTTATATTTGTTTGCAATATTAGACATATTGGATTATTTCATAGGAATAACACTGTATTTGCTGGTTTCAAATTTATCTCATAATGGATGTAGGATAGTTTAAGCTTGCATATTTTTTGTTATACATTCTGGCACTAGAAGGATCTTTTGTTTCTCTTAAGGCATTAAAATCTCAATATATTTTTTTATGCTTACTATATGGTTTGTTAGTAAAGCATTCGAAGGCATACATATGCAAATGTTTCATTGCAAAGAAAGCTAGAAAGTTTAAGTCATGCACACTGACTTGGGTGCATGAATCTTGTCCTACAGTCATTGCACTCCTACGAGATATCACGTGCTTCCTGTTGGATTTTTCATTTTAAATAATAATTGAACTACTTGTCCTTTGTTGCCTGGCTTTTTCTATATTTTTGTTGTAGGGAAATTTTACCTGATCAGCGAACAAAGTTTCCTCAAAACTGTTAAATGTGGAAAATTATAAAGGCATGATTTTCTTTCCAAACGTTGCCATTTCGGGAAAATGTTAACAAATAAGCTTTCTTCTACATATCGCTATTAATTGGGGGAAATTTGAAGGATTGAGTTTCCTTCCAAATTATGCTAAGTTATTGGGGAAATTTTTCTTTTCTTTTTCTTTGAAATACTGTTGTTAATTTGGGTATTTTAAGGAACCAGATAAATACGGTTGTTATCAAGAGAAGGATTTTAAGAAATTTCTTTAGAATTATAAATTGTGATATAGATGCTATCACTGATGGGTAACAGGTACAAATGCCAAAATATGAACAGGTTGAGAATCTATAAAGGAACCTTAATGCAAGTCTCTGTTAATTGGAAAGATTTACAAAATTGGTTTTTGTAATTAATGTTTCATGGTAATTATAGTGTAGATGTGAACTTATATATGTGTATTGTTGGCGTGCAAGAATGAGATGGATGAGATGGTCGACCGCTTGATCCCATCGGTGAGCAAGATAGAGTAGTAATGTTTGGTAAGGAAACTCATCAAAGGAAGCTATCATTAATGCTTCATAAGGGATTTCATGGTAACATTAAAGTTTTGAGTGACCACACATATATATGCATTGGCATTCCTCCATGAAAACAACTGACTCTATGAGTAAAATCCTTCACTGGTAATAAATTTTTGAGTATAGGAGGTCATGGTAGGAACACAATTTTAGTTAAACTTTTGGTTTTGCTGAAATAATGAAGACTGTATGGTTAGATTTCTACACACTTGTAGGAAGTTGATTAAGAGTTGTTAATATTTCTAACAATATTAAACTCATTGTTTCTTGATTTAACAAGCTCACAGTATAGAGAGTAGTTAATAGTTTGACTTCTTTGCATTATTAATGTCTTGAAACAGTGTGTTGCACAGGTCTTACAGTCATTATATTCTATTAGATAACAATACGATTTGGCTTTATACCTAAAAAATGCATTCGCTTTAAAAAAAATTATATGTTGCCTTCTTCATATGCTGAGTAAATGTATTTGTTTGAAAGTTTTTAAAGAAATTTGTTTGTTGTCTTTTCATACACCTACGAATTTTCATTTGGTATATGTGGATTATGTTATGTGCTTTATCTATCATTAATATGGTTGTTTCTAATTAATATCACTATTTCCATTTGGTCTATGTAGATTGTGTTATGTGTTATTTTAAATATAGAGGACTCTTACATTTGTTAAAGGAATGTTATGCAATAAACATACAGTGAATAAGAAAAAGATCTCTCGTTATGTTTGGTAGCATTGAATGAGAAAAGAGATCTTTTTTCGCTGCTAACACATTCATAATTATTGCTATTGGTATATATGTGGATTGTATTCTGACAAGAGTTGAGTTTTGTACCATATCAGAAATTCTGACTCATCCAAATCTATTCTAATACTTTTGAGGACGATATTCCCATAAAATATATGATTGAAAATCCATGCTAAGCAATTTGAGGGCAGCCAAAAAGTTGTCTGTAGGTATCTAATCATCATCTTTAGAGACTCGCGCCCATTGCCCCTTTTTTACTTTCTTAGAGTCTCAAACCTTATGGGAGAAAGCTTTCTTTAATGAGACATTGCTTAAATATGTTGAGCTTGTTGCTTACTGATTAGAATTGGTACTATTAATGTGGGGTAGTGTTTGTTCTACGCTTTCTACTTAAGTTTTTCTTGGGTTTTGACTGCATATTGATAATTGCAAATTTTATCTCTTCTTTTATAGTTGTTACAACATTTGAGAAATTGCCTTGCTTCAAGATATTCAACAAGCATGAAATAAATTGGTATAATCTTGTAGTATTTATTGATCTTAGTGCAATTGATGCAACTTTTTGAACTAATGGTCATAATTGTCCTTTCTCTAAAGCGGATGCGAATGGAAAAGTTCTCGACATTTGGAAATTTTCTTTAGTTATAATTTTATCAAAGAGAACCCATAAGTGTTGCCAAGTCTTTTTGTTCTAAAAAAGTTTCATCAAATAGTGGACATGCCTTATGCATGCTTTTACAGTTTTTCAATGAGTCCATACTTCTAATTTGAGATAACTTTATGTTTATAGGTAAGGGTTGGCATTGGAATCCAGCATTGAAATTAAGCGAAAGCAAAGTGAGATTGGAGTTAAAGGGAAACAAGCATTGAAACTTTTGACAAAGAGTTTTTTAAATTCTTTAAAGGGCTTATGTTCTATGCTTTAGTTTTTTGTTTTAAATTAACTCACATCTATTTGGGGGCTCTAAAAAGAACATTTCAATCTTTGCTACAAGGAACTTAAAAATAACTTTAGGACAAACTTACTAGAGTTGGTTTTCAGATTTAACAATTGAACAAGGCAACTTTCATATCTCATTTTGGTGTGTTAAAACGAATCAAAATCATTGCTTTTTGGAATTAAAATGAACAAGTGTTTCTTTGTTTTGTAATTTCGTACTCAAATTAATACCATCAAAACTGTGTATGCACTTCTCTCGCGCCTCACGATGATCTTGAGAATCAAAAGGCCTTTTGGTGATATTAAGTTGGGAAAAGTAATTGCCTCCACACTTCATTTTGGGAACTAAAATTGAACAAAAAATCTTTTGAGTGTGATTCAAACCTATCACGTGTATTATCTTAGAGGGATTGCCTTGGGGAAAAAGTACTCACCCAAGGGAACAACTCAACTAGTAACACTTTGAAGCCAAGAGTATTTCCAACCAGGATATAAAAGTGGGTACTGGAACAAAGACCAATATCACGTGGTTGGCTCTAACAAGAAGGGAAACAATGGTCTCTTTCCTCGATGGGTCAACTCCTATGAACAAAAATTTTGAACTAAAACCCTTGTTGTAGAAAGGCCAAAATCCCTATCTATTTGTTGGTGCAAGAACAGTTGTTCTAAAACTGCCCCACACTTTTACGGTTTTTAGTAGAAATGGAAAGTATGCCATGGGAGTTTCATGGGTAATTATGCTTCAATTCCATGAGAAGTGAGTGTCGTAGAGGGGAGCCAATGGGGTCAAGCATCTAACCATTCACTAAAAATAAGCATAGCTAGACTTGTCCAAGTGGGGACTCAAAAAATATAGTCTTTCAAATCCATAGGATTGTGCTTGTTCTTGGTTACAAAACACTTTGATTGTTTGAAAACATTGGGAAACAAACATTTAACATTGTCATCAAAACTTCAAACTATTTAGGAAGCAAATACAATTGACCAAATTCATGTGTTATTGCTTTCCCTTGGGATTTTATCCTTAGAGGTTTCTAAACACTTGGATTTATATCTCAATTTTCTTACTAAAGTTAACAATAGGAAACCCTTTCCTTGATTTCATCAAAGTTCCACATTATATAGTTTGTGGAATGAGAAGAAGTTGAGACATTGGACATCTAGTTTGAAAATATAATCAAGAAGTGTTTGTGGTAAAAAAAAGTCATTAATCAAAGACTAAAAATAATTGCACCCCACACATGTGTCTCCAATGATTTCATGCAAGATCAAGATCAAGAAACCAAAGGTAAAAGCTCTTAGTACGAAAGATCACAAAAATTGTCTCTCAATGCTATACGAATTCAGACAAAGACTGCATTTTAAATTTCACATAAAAGCTTCAAGAAACAATCCTGGTTTGTACTCATTCTATTATTGTCAAAACCCAAATCTTTTTAGGGAGTTTGAGTATCTTGTTTAGAGAAAAGCATGTTCTTAAAAATTGAGGTTTAGTAAGCAAGTGTCTTTCTAGGTAAACCTAGAATCAAGATCAAATCTTCATCCATCTTTGAACATCAAAACAAAATCATCTCATCATCAACTCTTTGAAAATCTTGGAAAAATCCTCCATGTTAAAATTCGGGCAAATAATTTGAAACAAATCCAAAATCATCTTATATGATTAGATATGTGTATATGTATCCTTCTCCACATATTTAGTCAAATTATCAAACCTTGTGGACAAATTTATCCCTTGATAACATCCAACATCTTAGGTTTTACGAGTTCATAATCCAAAATCAAACATCTTGTTTGGTTAGGTGTTTTTAGATGAATCCTTCTTCTCACACTTAGTCAAATTAGGATCTTGAGGACAAATTTTCTTTAGGGCAACATCCAACCTCTTAGAGTTTATGAGGTCACAATCCAAATCCAAATCCAATCAAGTTTAAATCCAAGTCAAAATCAAACATCAAATTTAAGTCATAAAAATTAACATCTCCTTCAATATTTTTCAAGAGTTCTAATCATCCATCAAACATCCATCTTTCACGAATCTCACCATCATACCTTTGATCTTTAAATC